>SJXQ01001064.1:98901-119467 GCA_006408695.1 Aepyceros melampus
GTGATGCCATCCAGCCATCTCATCCTCTGTCGTCCCCTTCTCCTCCTGCCCCCAATCCCTCCCAGCATCAGGGTCTTTTCCAATGAGTCAACTCTTCGCATGAGGTGGCCAAAGTACTGGAGCTTCAGCTTTAGCATCATTCCTTCCAAAGAAATCCCAGGGTTGATCTCCTTCAGAATGGACTGGTTGGATCTCCTTGCAGTCCAAGGGACTCTCAAGAATCTTCTCCAACACCACAGTTCAAAAGCATCAATTCTTCGGCGCTCAGGCAGAATCTAGATTGCCGGGAGAAATATCAATAACCTCAGATACGCAGAGGACAACACCCTTATGGCAGAAAGTGAAGAGGAGCTAAAAAGCCTCTTGATAAAAGTGAAAGAGGAGAGTGAAAAAGTTGGCTTAAAGCTCAACATTCAGAAAACGAAGATCATGGCATCTGGGCCTATCACTTCAGGGAAATAGATGGGGAAACAGTAGAAACAGTGTCAGACTTTATTTTTCTGGGCTCCAAAATCACTGCAGATGGTGACTGCAGCCATGAAATTAAAAGACGCTTACTCCTTGGAAGAAAAGTTATGACCAACCTAGATAGTATATTCAAAAGCAGAGACATTACTTTGCCGACTAAAGTCCGTCTAGTCAAGCATATAATTATGTCCTGTGTTTTCATACAATTTGACAATCTCTGCTTTTTATTGGGGCTTTCTTGGTGGCTCAGATGGTAAAGAATTCACCTGCAAAGCGGGAGACCTGGGTTCGATCCCTGGGTTGGGAAGATCCCCTGGAGGAAGGCATGGCAACCCACTCCAGTATTCTTGCCTGTAGATTCCCCATGGACAGAGGAGCCTGGCAGGCTTTTAATAGAGATGTTTAGACCATTTTCATATAATGTGATCACTGATATGGTTAGGCACAAATTTGTCATCTTGCTATTTGTCTTCTCTTTATCCAATCTATTCATTGTTCCCCTTTTCCTCTTTTTCTACTTTTTTCTGCCTCCTTTGGAATAATTGTATGTTTATAATTCCATGTGACCTCCTTTGTTGGCCTAGTAACTGAACAACTTTTTTAAAAGTTGTTTTAGAGTTTATAGTGTACATCTCTCACTTATCACAGTCTACTTAAGTAATATCAAACTTCATGCATAATAGAACTTTATGCAGCATACGCCTGTTTCTCCTTTCCTAGCCTTTGTGCTAATGTTTTCATATGTTTTATAAGTGATAAGTTACCCAATGCATCGTTATTATTTTTACTTTAAACAGTTATATTTTAAAGATACTATAAAAGTAAAGGGAAGAGAGATTTCTGCTTATCCACATGTTAGCTGTCTGCAATGTTCTTCCTTCTTTGGAGGAATCCTGATTGCTGCCTGTGGTCATTTTGCTTCTGCTTGAAAGACCTCCTTTAAACATTTCTTGTGTTGCACAACTGCTGTTGATGACTCTTTTTTGTCATTAGCTTTTGTATGTCTATAAAAGTCTTTGTTTGGGGTTTTTTAAAGATACTTTCACTGTGTGTAGAATTCCAACTTGACATTTTTTTTTCCTTTCAGAGCTTTAAAGATGTTGCTCCTCTGTCTTCTGGTTTGCATTGTTTCTGGCAAGAAATAGACTTATCATTTTTCTTTTTCTTTCTATGCCTAATGTGTCTTTCTCTGGCTGCCTTTAACATTTTCTCTTCTCGTTAGCACTAAGCTATTTGATCATGGTGTGCCTGAGTGTAGTTCCCTTCAAGTTTCTCTTCCTTGGACTTTGTTATGCTTCTCTGATCTGTGAATTTATAGTATTCACCAAATTTGAAAATTCACCATTTCCTTAAAACATTTTTTGTCCCTCTGTCTCACCTCTCCTTTGGGGATTCCAATTACACATGTGCTGGACTGCTTGAAACTGTCCCTGAGCTCAGTGATAAACTCTATTCAAGTTTTTTTTCAATCTTTTGCTGTGTCTTAAGTTCATTCATCTTTTCTGTAGTGTCTAATTTTGTATTAATCCTATCCGGTGTATTTTTCATTTCAAACTTTTTCATTTTTAGAAGTTCTCTTTGAGCCCTTTTCATATTTTCTCCCACATTCTGGTACATATGGAATAGTTACAACCGCTGTTTTAATGTTCTTGTCTAATAATGCCATGATTTATGCATTTCCAAGTCTGCTGCTGTTGATTGATTTTGTTGTTGTTCCTCATTATGGGTCATAATATCCTGTTTCTTTTTGTGCCTGGTGATTTCTTATCAGATACCAAACACTTCTTAGGTGCTGGATATTTTTGTACTCCTTTAAATATTCTTGAGCTTTGTTCTTATCCCTCTGAGGAAACAGAGCCACATAGAGGTTAAGAACAACTCCCCTTACAGGTATTATCTAGGTAGAGAACATTGGAAAAAAGCTGCTAGTGGTAAAGAAAACAGAGTAATGAGGCCTGATGGTTTTAATACGTTCAAGGAAGCCTAATATTGCAGTAAAATGTTGCCTTGGAGAGGAGATGAAGCTGGAAAAGTAAGTCAAGAGGCCAGATCAGGAAGGGCTCCATACCTTTTATTTTGTAGGTCATGGGGGTACCAAGTCAGATTTGGGTTTTTAGAAATGTTCCTTTGACAGAGAAGTAGAGGATGAATTAAAGTAGGCAGCTTAGAGAGCAAGCTCTGAAGCCATTTCTAAATTCTTAACTCTTGCTTTTTGACTTCTCTTTGGTTTTAGGTTGTGGATCTGTCTTGAACGAAAATGGGGAGGTTGAAATGGATGCCAGTATCATGAATGGGAAAGACCTGTCTGCAGGGGCGGTGTCAGCAGTCCGCTGTATCGCAAATCCCATTAAACTTGCACGACTTGTTATGGACAAGGTATATGGGACCAAACCACCCTTTCCTGAGGAATTGTCACTGCTGCACTTCAGCAGCCAAAAGGGGTCTGACTATGGGGAAACACTTGAGATCACTATTCTCCTAAAATTGTATGAAAGAACAAAAGCAACGTTATTATTTTAAGTTTCTCAAGGAAACCAAGATTCTGACTCATGATCATTTGACCAGGTGTTGCATATTACCTTCCTATATTTACTTCAGCCTGTTCTCAACACATGGTAACATAACATACTCAGACTGAAGAGACCAGCTGTGTAAATAGCATGTATGGGAGAATTCCCTAGTGGTCCAGTGGTTGCTCTGCTGCTAAGTCGCTTCAGTCGTGTCCGACTCTGTGCGACCCCATAGATGGCAGCCCACCAGGCTTCCCCGTTCCTGGGATTCTTCAGGCAAGAACACTAGAGTGAGTCGCCATTTCCTTCTCCAGTGCGTGAAGGTGAAGAGTGAAAGTGAAGTCGCTCAGTCGTGTCTGACTCCTGGTGACCCCATGGACTGCAGTCTACTAGGCTCCTCTGTCCATGGGATTTTCCAGGCAAGAGTATTGGAGTGGGGTGCCATTGTCTTCTCCTGGTCCAGTGGTTAGGACACTGCATTTCCACTGCCAGGAGCTGGGGTCAGTCCTTGGTCAGGGAACTAAGACCTCAGAAACTGTGCAGCATAGTAAAGAAATACATAGTATACATAAAATAAAAATGGATTAAAGCTTAAAATCATATATAAGTTGAATTCCTGATATTCCATCATTTGGTGGTTTTTGAAACTACAAAAACTCAGAGAGGTAGGCTTTTTCAACATTCAGAAAATTATGCCAGTGGAATTTGCATTCTTGAAACTTTTACCCAGAGAGAACAATTATTTCCACACAGCTGAAACAATTAAAAAGAGTTTAACTTTTTCAAGAAACTAACCATTTTCCCATTTCTTTCTGACTCAAGACACCTCACTGCTTTCTGACTGACCAAGGAGCAGCAAAGTTTGCAGCAGCCAATGGGATTCCAACAATTCCTGGACAACAGCTGGTGACAGAAAGAAGCAGGAAACGCCTGGAAAAAGAAAAGCTTGAGAAAGACGCTCAGAAACCCGACTGTCAGAAGTAAGTGTCAGCTGTGGCCCACATGAGGGGGAGTTAACCAGATGTGGAAGTTTGACACATGTCTGATTATCCACATTTCTTAAAAAAGAAGTCCAATATCACAAAGTAGTTTCAGTTTTTGTATAGAATGCTGCTGCTGCTGCTGCTGCTGCTGCTGCTAAGTCGCTTCAGTTGTGTCCGACTCTGTGCGACCCCATAGACGGCAGCCCACCAGGCTCCCCCGTCCCTGGATTCTCCAGGCAAGAACACTGGAGTGGGTGGCCATTTCCTTCTCCAATGCATGAAAGTGAAAAGTGAAAGTGAAGTTGCTCAGTCGTGTCCGACTCTTTGCGACCCCATGGACTGCAGCCTACCAGGCTCCTCCGTCCATGGGATTTTCCAGGCAAGAGTACTGGAGTGGGGTGCCATTGCGTTCTCCGTTGTATAGAATAGTTCACACTAAATAATGAAAAAGCTGCTCTTTTGATTCTGAAATTTACCCTCATTTTTTACCCCTGTAAATAGTTTACCCATAGTCAGCTGAGAGCTCCTTTTCCAGCACGATTTGACGGCTGAGTGCTGGCTGTCGACGCATGCATTATGTGCAAGCTTCTTAAGCAGTTTCTCATCTTGAGTACACTGCACAGATCCGCTGTGACCTACACCGCCCTGTGAACTGAGGCACCTTCCACGGGGCAGAGAAGCCCTGGAAAGTAAATTAATCATGTGTTCTGAATTATTGTTTTCCATGTTACCCGTTCAAAAGTGCCAAATAAAAGCCCCCCTGTTTAAAGCAAAACTTGAAAAATACAATTTGAATGTGGCCCGGAATAAGGAATATAATGGAATATAATCTCTTAATTCTACATACCCTTTTAGATTTGTAATGTTTAATCAGAGGTATACTTTAGTATCATCTTAAGAGCTTTTTCAAAATATCCATGTCTGAGCTCCTTTTCTATAGGATCTGATTTAGTGGAGCTGAGGTGGAGAGGCCACACAGGTCCATTAGAAAAAAAGTTTGCCAGGTGATTTCGACATGTCCCCAGGTTAAGCATCTTCACAAGATTGGCCATATGTTGGTAGCTGTTGATAATCTTGACCAGAGGTGCTGTTGTGTCTGGGGCTGCTTTATCAGTGGCTCATGTCCATCTTAATAGAGACTGCCACATTGTTTCCAAAAATTCTGCAACAATACCATCTCTGCCAACCTGCACTGTCCTTCCATATAAGCAAGAGGGGCTCCTGCCCTGGGCCCTGCACTTTAGAAGACCTCACATCACAAATGGGCTTCCCCAATGGCTCAGTCGGTAGAGAAACCACCTACCACCTACAGCGCAAGAGACACGGAGATGCAGCTTTGATCCCTGGGTTGGGAAGATCCCCTGGAGGAGGAAAATGGCAGCCCACTCCAGTATTCTTGCCTGGAGAATCCCATGGAGAGAGAAGCCTGGCGGGCTGCAGGAGTTGCAAGTTGCAAGTCCATGGTGTTGCAAAGAGTCGGACACAATTAAGCAACTTAGCACACAAGCAACAGCATAGTGCAAATACACAAAACAGTTGGTTTATTGCAGGCCCACGGGGCAGCTCTGTCACTCAGCCGTGGCCCAGTGTTGCCCGTTGCCCTCAGCATCCGCTCTTGGGACTGATAGCATTCAGCCCCCAGAGAAGTGCTTCTCTGCATCTCTTGCTCTGTGTCTTGGAAGTAAAGGCCACCTGAGTCTCAAAGCTTGTGGATTATACCACTGCTGACATCAGAAATAGAACCTGCTTTGGAGTGTGGGGGAAGAATTGAACAGCAGAAGGACTTAGGTAAGAAAAAAAGACAATGTGTTTTGAAACAGATTCCTGTATAACGAAGTGTTGTTTCCCAGGAGGGCCAAGTGTCCTTTTCCTTCCTACACAGTTCAGTTTGCAATTCTGGAGTTATCCACGAATTAGTATAATAATAGCTGCAAGAGTTGCACTGAGGGCTGATTCCCACTACACTTAGATTTGTGAATATAGGGCTACACCCGCACTGTCCAATAGAAAAAATGAGAGCCATATATGTAATTTAACCTTTTCTAGTAGCCATATTAAAAAAGCAAAAAAAAAAAAAAGAGTGAAATTAATCATATTTATATCATGGAAAAAGCAAGAGAGTTCCAGAAAAACATCTATTTCTGCTTTATTGACTATGCCAAAGCCTTTGACTGTGTGGATCACAATAAACTGTGAAAAATTCTGAAAGAGATGGGAATATCAGACCACCTGACCTGCCTCTTGGGAAACCTGTATGCAGGCCAGGAAGCATAGTTAGAACTGGACATGGAACAACAGACTGGTTCCAAATAGGAAAAGGAGTACATCAAGGCTGTATATTGTCACCCTGCTTATTTAACTTGTATGCAGAGTACATCATGAGACACGCTAGGCTGGAAGAAGCACAAGCTGGAATCAAGATTGCCGGGAGAAATGTCAATAACCTCAGATATGCAGATGACACCACCCTTATGGCAGAAAGTGAAGAGGAACTAAAAAAGCCTCTTGATGAAAGTGAAAGTGGAGAGTGAAAAAGTTGGCTTAAAGCTCAACATTCAGAAAACGAAGATCATGGCATCCGGTCCCATCAATTCTTGGGAAATAGATGGGGAAACAGGGGAAACAGTGTCAGACTTTATTTTGGGGGGCTCCAAAATCACTGCAGATGGTGACTGCAGCCATGAAATTAAAAGACACTTACTCCTTGGAAGGAAAGTTATAACCAACCAATAACATTCAAAAGCAGAGACATTACTTTGCCAACAAAGGTCCGTCTAGTCAAGGCTATGGTTTTTCCTGTGGTCATGTATGGATGTGAGAGTTGGACTGTGAAGAAGGCTGAGCGCAGAAGAATTGATGCTTTTGAACTGTGGTGTTGGAGAAGACTCTTGAGAGTCCCTTGGACTGCAAGGAGATCCGGCCAGTCCATTCTAAAAGAAATCTGTCCTGGGTGTTCTTTGGAAGGACTGATGCTAAAGCTGAAACTCCAGTACTTTGGCCACCTCATGCAAAGAGTTGACTCATTGGAAAAGACCCTGATGCTTGGAGGGATTTGGGGCAGGAGAAGGGGACGACAGAGGATGAGATGGCTGGATGGCATCACTGATTTGACGGACATGAGTTTTAGTGAACTCCGGGAGTTGGTAATGCACAGGGAGGCCTGGCGTGCTTTTATTCATGGGGTTGCAAAGAGTCAGGCAAGACTGAGTGACTGAACTGATGGTTAACTCATTATACCTCAAATATTATCATTTCAACATGTAATCCAAACCAATATTATAAAGCAATTATCTTCAATTAAAGATAAATGAGTTTTTTTAAAAACATGTAATCAACATAAGAAATTATTTCTGAGATATTTTATCTGCTTTCATGCTAAATCTTTCAAATCTGCCATGCATTCTGCACTGACAGCATGTCTTATCAGGGACCGCCTGCATCTCTGGTGCTCTGCAGCCAGAGGTGCTGTATGGGGCATTCCAGGTCTAGACAGAACCTGCACGAGGAACCAACTCTTTATGCTGGCAACTAAATGGATGCAGAATATTAGAATTATGAATAGTTTTATTCTTATAAACATACTTAAGATTGAGGGACTTCCTTGGTGGTCCATTGGTTAAGACTCTGTGCTCCCAATGCAGGGCCATAGGTATGATCCCTGGTCATGGAACTAGATCCCACACACCGCAAATAAGACCCAGGGCAGCACTCCCCACCAAAAAAACAATAATACTTAAGGTTGAATTAAATTTTTAAAAATGTTGAAATGTTCAACTTTTAGGTAATTTTTATTTTAAATGGTTCTATTCATTAATTATAATAAATATTTGCTGCTGCTAAAGTCGCTTCAGTCTTGTCCAACTCTGTGTGACCCCATAAAGGGCAGCCCACCAGGCTCCTCCGTCCCTGGGATTCTCCAGGCAAGAACACTGGAGTGGGTCGCCATTTCCTTATCCAATGCAGGAAAGTGAAAAGTGAAAGTGAAGTCGCTCAATCGTGTCTAACTCTTCATGACCCCATGGACTGCAGCCTACCAGGCTCCTCCGTCCATGGGATTTTCCAGGCAAGAGTACTGGAGTGGGTTGCCATTGCATTCTCTGATAATAAATGTTTAGACCTTAATAATTTTGTGAATTTTAGAAAAAGCTAACTTTTGAAATTAAATCTACAAATTACTTTTATTGTCTTTTTTTGGATTTGCCCTTAATTTTGTTGAAAATATATGCTGATGTTGTACACTGTCAGTATAGTTACATTTCACTTTCTAATTCCTAGATTATTGAAAACGTGTACAAGTCAAGATTTTGATAGAAAAGAATACTAAAATGGAGCTCATGAAAGAAAACTAAAAGGAAAAAAGGAGTAAAAAATATCTTCAAAGAAATGGTCTGCTTTAAAAGTAAGCAGTCTTCTTCCAGGATGACCCATAAAATTCACAAAGAGAACATTGCAGATTCTTTGTTCAATGAAGATTTAATTATGTATCAAAACAATGAAAATTAGAAATATCCTCGCCCAATCCACAGCTTGAACAGTTCAGATAAATCCTGACAACTTCATGTTCTTTCCTAAAGGAAGATTTAATTGCTAATCACAAAGAATCTTAACACCAGCAGACATGTGCAGTTACTGGAATTGGAAGGGAAAGGCTGAATAAACAGCAGACAGTTGTTAACCAGAAAAGGCAAAGATAAAAAACATAGATGTAATGTTCTTGAAAGAATAATATAATATTTGGGATTTCCCTGGTGGTCCAGTGGTTAAGACTTCGCCTTCCAATGCAGCCAAAAAGCCAAAGCATAAAACAGAAGCAGTGTTGTAATAAATTAAAAAAAAAAAAAAACTTTAAAAACGGTCCACATCAAGAAAAATCTTTAGAAAACTAATAATATTTGGCCAAGTATGATGGTGCTTTTTATGACCTCATCACATAGTGTTTATAAAATACAACGGGAGGGCTTCCCTGGTGGCTCAGTGGTAACGGATCCACCTGCCCATACAGGAGACATGAGTCGATCCCTGATCTGGGACAGTCCCACATACCATGGAACAACTTAGACCGTGCCCCACAACTTTTGAGCCTGTACTCTAGAACCTGGGAGCCACAACTATTCAACCCAGGTGCCACAGCTGCTGAAGCCCGCATGCCCTGAAGCCCATGCTCCGCAACAAGAGAGGTCACCGCAATGAGAAGCCCTCGCACCACAGGAAAGAGCACGCCCCCTGCCGCCCGCCTGTCCACAGCTGGAGAAAAGGCTGTGCAGCAGCACAGACCCAGCACAGCCAAAATAAATGAATAAAATTTCTTAATGGGACATTTCTAGGCTTAGTAAACGTATTTCAAAATTTAATAAAATGCCAAACAATTTGGGGGAAAAAACTAATGATGAGTATCTAGGAGAGAGAATTCAGATAGGTTTGTTTAATAGGTAATAAAGCGAGAGACGAAATCGTGTATGAAGTTTAAAAAAAAACTCAGTTCCACTAGAATGTGCCATGATCAGAAGACATGTTGAAAAAACAAGGCAAGCCTGTAATAATGGAGCTAACATGGTAGGTACGTAAAAGGTGTGTACGCGCGAAGTTTGGCCAAGAGTCCAGAAGTGTCCTCTGTGGAACGTCCAGCTCGCAGTGAATTTGCTTCTAGGAGACGAGCCCTCAGCTGCTCCAATACTGAAAGTGATGTGGGACACTAGAGGGCCCACCGCGAGATATCCTAGATGTGGCCGAAGCTGGAGTGGCTTTATTAGACTCACATCTGACCTTACAACAGACTTTTATACCAACTAAATGCTGTTCAAGTAATTAAATTAAGAGTTCAGCAAAAAGCACAGAAGTTCTTCAAAGAACAAATCATGGACTTTATCAGAATGTGAAATAAATTTTGAATTTTCCTGATCTAGTTATTTAGTCCAAACTGTTCCTCTCTGTTGATAAGCTTAACAGAAGCTTAAAAAAATTTTTGTTTGACTTTTACAGTTATTAAAGGATTGGAAATCTTTTTTAAAGTTTAGAGAAACAAAGCCAAAAGTGCATGTGAGATATGCAAGAAAAATGACATCCTCATAAAATATGATGAAATTGAAATAAGGGAACATATTTGCCTAACTTGAAGAAGATGCATATACAAATGATCCTGAAGCCAGTTTCTATGGAGACTGTTACTCTGTTCATTGTAAATTGAAGTGTAAGTATCACTTGAAGAGAGAGTTGAAGAAAATTAAGCAATGTACTGCGATATTCAATTTTTTTTAAACCAGCATTGAAATTTGAAAGAAGAATTTAAGATAGTCTTCATGGATTGAGACACTGCTTAAGAGATGAAAAAAGTGACTGTAATAAAGTGATTATGATTTAATGTTCAAATTAAAATATTTAGTGACATTTCCTTGTTAACAGCTTATCATTCGCAGCCTCATATAGCATTTGAGTGCAGTAATGTAAAAATCAGGATTCATTTCCAAAGCTAAGTATTGCTTTAAGAGTTTTGTATATAATTTCAGTGCTACTGCCTCAGCAGAGTGAAGCTTCTCCAAGTTAAAATTAATTAAAAGCCAGTTAAAGAATTATTAATGCATTGAGTCAAGAGGAGTTGTGTTATTTGGGGCTTTGTCAACAGACTACATGTTATGTGAAAATGTTGATCATAGGAACATGGTCCATGCCCCCGAGATGAAAGCAAGGAAATCAATTTTATGGAATAACTGCATTATAATTTGTGATTGCCTGTGTACCCGTGGGGTCTCTTCCCCGCCATCCAGCCGTCACAGCTGACCAGCAGAGGATGTGTGACAGTAGTTAAGCTGTCATCCCCGGGAGTTTGTCAGCTTTCAGTGAAATGAAAACCGTAGCTTTACAGTATTTCTCAAGATACATTTATCATGGTAAGAGGATAGAACATACTTATTATTCTAAGTATTAAATGCGTGTGGGCGTCCATTTGCCTTTGCATTTTTGCCTCGACCCCTTGCATGTGTTGGGGGGGCTGCCACCAGCCGTGACAGGTCTAGCCTCCTTCCCACCCTCTCCTCCTGAAGCTCCCCGACACAAACCGCTCCCTCTATGCCTTCCAAGCGGTCTGTTTCCTCTCTGGGCTCCCTCAGTCCACACATGGTAGCCAGAGCGGTTCTCCTAAGATGACTTTTATAGAAGAATAGCACGCAGTCTTGAGCGCATAGATCGTCTACGGAGCACTGGACGGGGTGGACGGTTTTCACAGGGTGGACGGTGTGGTCAGCGCCCAGAGCCAGACATTACCTGCAGCCCAGCAGTCCCCCTCCATCGCCGCCCCCTCGGCTCCCGACTGCGGGGGCTCCTGGTCCAGTGTCTGAACTTTATCAGAGAGCATGTGGTTCAGCCTTCTGTTGGGCGCCTTCTCTCTTAAGTTCCCGAGACCTGTCCCTTTGTCGCGTGCAGCAGGGTCCACCCTCGCTGTGGCTGTGTGCTGTCTCTTGTCTGTGTCACAGGTTATTTACCAGGGTGGGCGCTTGTGTAATTTGCAACTTGCTGATATTACAAATGGTGCTGCTGTGGACTTTCTGTCTGCTTTCCTGGTGAACTTACTCCTCGTTTCTGTTGGATAGAAATGTAGGGATAGAATGACTGGGTCAGGGACTTCCCTGGCAGTCCAGTGGTTAAGACTGCAGGGGTTGTGGGTTCAATCCCTGCTTGGGGAATTAAGATCCCACATGCCATGAGGCGCAGTCAAAACACAGGGGAAAAAAGGAAGGGCTCAGTCTCCTTTCCTCCCAGAGTGCCGTGTCAGTCCATGTCCTTGGCAGCGGTAATTGAGGTCCCCAGTCCCTGCAGTTTGTGCCCAGGCTTGATGCTGCATCTCTTTTTCATTTTAGCCATGCCAGTGTATAGGTTGGGGTTCCCTCATAGTTCAGGTGGTAAAGAATCTGCCTGCAATGCAAACTTTGGTTCAGTTCCTGAGTAGAGAAGATCCGCTGGAGAAGGGATAGGCTACCCACTCCAGTATTCTTGGGCTTCCCTTGTGGCTCAACTAGTAAAGAATCCGCCTGCAATGTGGGGGACCTTGGTTCGGTTCCTGGGTAGGGAAGATCCTCTGGAGAAGGGAAAGGCTACCCACTCCAGTATTCTGGCCTAGAGAATTCCATGGACTGTGTAGTCCATGGGGTCCCAAAGAGTTGGACACGACTGAGTGACTTTCACTTTGAGTGGAAAACTTAATGGGTGCAGTGGTAAGAACAGTTATTTTTAAAACTTAACTTGTATCATGACACCTCTCAGCTCAGACTCTCCAGTGTCTTCTCACCTCGCTCAAACTGAAAGCCCCTCCTACGGCCTGTAAACAGGATGACCATGTGATTCAGTGTTCAACCTGGCACTTAGTTTTGAGAGTGAAAGGGAGGGGCAGTATTGATTAAGCCAGGACAACCGCATAAACAGGACGGACCTGGGAAACCCGGATGTACCGTCACCCCCCTGCAGAGCCTCACGGTCTGCCTGCTGGCCGTCCCTCTGACCCTGCCGCACTCTCCTCGCTTTGTTGGCTCCAGCCACAGTGGCCTCCTCGAATTTCCATGAACTTGGAAAGCATGTCTTGCTTCAGGAATGTTCTTCATGAGCAATCAGCATGACTTACCCTCACTTCCTTGAGAGAGGCCTTTAAACCGCCTCTCCGCCATCACGTGCCCCATGTGCTCCTCTAGGCTGTAGTTTATTTCTGTTGAGTAAAACCTGACATATTTCATTGCTGTCGCCCTGTGCCCCGAAGGGAGAAGGGACTTTGTCCACTTGTGTGTCCCAGCACTTAGAAGGCTGCCTCCAGTGCAGTTCACTATAGAATCAGGGTGGTGGGGATCTGGCTGTTAGTGTAGAATTTCCTTAAACTTTTGTACTTCAAGATTTATAATAAAATGTTAGAATATGTGGCTGATTGATGTGGATGTATGGCAGAAACCAACACAATATTGTAAAGCAGTTATCCTCCAATTAAATATAAATTTAAAAAAAGAAATGTTAGAGTGAAACTGGCTTATTTCATCTTCATAGCAAACCCCATGACACAGGCGGAGTGAGGTGTGTGGACAGTTAGTATCACCTGGGCGGCTGTCCCATCTCATACCTGCAAACTCAGGGCCTCTGGACTGGGATGGGGAGCTGAGGATCCAAAGGGTGCTGGTGCACCCAGAAGTCTAAGTCACTTCAGTCATGTCTAATTCTGTGTGACCCCATAGATGGCAGCCCACCAGGCTCCCCTGTCCCTGGGATTCTCCAGGCAAAAACACTGGAGTGCTCAATTATTTAGTCTAAGTCATGTTCAGTTATTTGTATCCCCATTTTATAGGTGGGGAAAATGAGACTCGGTCACCCAGCTAAAAAGTGATGGTGCCAGGACTGCACGGACCCTTTAAAGCTGAGGTCTGAAGGTGCGTCCAGCAGTCTGACTGGTGTGTGGATGGAAACCAAACAGGCTTTCTTCGCTGTCACCATGAGTGAGGAATGCTGAAATCAAAGCATGTCCCGTGTGCCATTAACACAGAGGCAGATTAAGCCGTGTTGTCACCTGTGAGAGTGTCTCACATCCAGCCTGTTACTCTCTGTGTTTTGGCAGAAACTTGGGGACTGTGGGTGCTGTTGCTGTGGACTGCCAAGGAAACCTGGCTTACGCAACCTCAACGGGGGGCATCGTCAACAAGATGCCGGGCCGCGTCGGGGACACGCCGTGTATAGGTGAGCTGGATGGGTGGCCCCTGCCCCTGCCCTCCCCCTGTTGTCCTCATTCTCTGGTCTCTGTCCCCCGCCCCATTTCTTTCTTCCTTCATCTCTTCCTCTTCCTGTGGCAGCTGTAGAATTTCTGGGGGTGGCCTGAGTTGGGGACAGTTGTCCAGGGACAACGTGGAGAAGATGGCCTGTCCAGCAGGTACCTGATTCCTAGATGCTGTGTTTTGGGAATAACTTTGGAAACGGGGTGCTGAAGTCACCCCAACACCCCCGCTGCCTCTTTCTTCTCTGTAACCCGCTTCACAATCTACAGACTAATTATGCCCAAAGGGTTAAGTACGTGAAACCTCTTCCCAGGAATGGGCTCAAAGGAGCAAACTAAGAAAACTGACAGTTTAAGTCTGCAGTTATTAGACTGGAGTGGCGTAAAAGCAGCACAGCACCACTCGCTATTACAGGGACTTCCCTGGTGGCCCGGTGGTTAAGACTGCGCATGCCCAGTGCAGGCGGCACAGGTTTGATCCCTGGTCAGAGAGGATTCTTTATGCTGCACAGCCAAAAAAAAGATATTACACATCAAAGTGTTCTTTGCATTAACCCTGGAGCACATTATCTAATTCCCAGGAGTGTGTGTGTTTGGGAGAGGGTGCATAGAGGGTGTGTATGTGTTTCATCCGGTGAGGGCTGTGTAGATATGCCCGAGGGCAAAGGAGGAAAGGTCCAGGAAAGGTCAGGCCTGCCTCCCCGAGGCTCCCCGTCCCCTGATTTCAGGGTATTCGCATGGTGGTCCCTAGTGCACCTTGGCATGACACCCTGGCACTCTTGGGATTTAATTGTCATGTACCTTTAGACCTGTAATATGTGTCTGACTTTCCTGACTGTTGCTGCTCAGTTAGAACCAATCCCCTTCCTTGAGCAGGATCTGGAGGTTACGCTGACAATGACATCGGAGCCGTCTCAACGACGGGGCACGGTGAGAGCATCCTGAAGGTGAATCTGGCCAGACTCGCGCTCTTCCACGTTGAACAGGGTATGTGGAACCGGGAAGCTGCTTATAAATAGATGGAGAAGGATGGGAAACCCTTGCTTTGCTTTCAGGTTGAGTCCCTATCTGTTAGGGTGCAGAAAGAAGAGAATTTGGAATACCATTTGCCTTCTGCCTCCAGGGGTCAGAAGAGAGACTCAGCCTGGGTTCCTCCCAGTGGAGCGGAGGAACCTTGTAGAGAGAGTTAAGAGTCCTTGTTTGAAACATTCAAGTAGAAATCACTTACCAACAATCTTTGTTAACACGCTTTGTTTTTTTCATACTGTAAATAATTTCCCCATCAGATTCCTTTCAATAACTTGTGCTGTTCTCAACCTCTCATTGATTTTCAGGAAAATCACTAGAAGAAGCTGCCAACGCATCATTGGGTCATATGAAGTCAAAGGTCAAAGGCGTAGGTGGTATCATCATGGTCAACAAAGCAGGAGAGTGGGCGGTGAAGTGGACCTCCACATCCATGCCCTGGGCAGCTGCAAAGGACGGCAAGCTGCACTCGGGAATTGACTTCGGCGACACGAGCGTCATTGACCTGTCCTAAGCCCCCAGAAGCTGTATTCTAGAAGCTAGCTTGGAGGTGACGCATGGTCTCCTGGTGTGGAGACTTAGCTTCATCAATTAGATCTAGAAATAGAAAAATTCTGCAGTCTGTCACTCGTTTTGTTGCCTTGATAAGTGTCTGGTTGGGGGAGGATTCCAAAGTGTATGAGAAATGTCCATGTTAAGATAAAAATAAACCAGTGAAGATGACAAACTCCATGGAGCCTTCCTCATGAATAGTCCCCATTGTCTGAGGCTACAAAGAAGAAACAGCAAGATCTTAACAGTACAGAGAGGGCCTCGATGCAGGGAACGGCTTTTGGAGTTGGGGGACCTACAGCAGTGACAGAGGCTGTAGGTTCAAGGGTGTGGGGGTTTCAGAGGAGAGGGCTCTGGGGCAGGACCCAGTGCAGGGGGAGGCAGGCAGGAAGGAGCCATTGGAAGCGGTGAAGGGGAGACGGCAGCAGAGTTAATGGAACGCTGAATGTTGCAAAGCTCACTCGGAGTCAAGAACATTAGGCAAAAGAAACAGCAAAACTGGTTTTGTTAAGACAGTGCAGATCCTCTCTGACTTACCAATACAGACTTGTTTCCAGATGCTGTAAAAGGACCCTCTGCTGAACCCTGGCGCTCAGCTGCAGGTGAAGAGTCATCATGGGCACCCTGGGGCCCCTCCCAAGATTACTTCCGCCTCCCAGACCCCAGGTTCTTCACAGTGAACCATGGGGCTTGTGACCTCTCTGCCTCTCCTACAACAGGAGGGGCCAGTCAGTGTCCAGATGACCCTGAATTAGCAGCGTCCGTGACTGTCCAGTGCTGTGGGTTCCCCGGCTGAACTGGGTGTGCACTGTGGTCAGCATGGTAGAGAAGGTCATTTCCTTGGTGGAGAGTGTTCCTATTAGCCTCTTTACACTGGACACAGTATTTTTGCTATGACATATCTGCTTATTTTTTTATAACCTGTCAGGGCTTGCTTTCTCTCTGGAAAGAAATTGCTTCACTTTAAATTCCATATGCCACTAATAAAATGCATTTTGAAAGAATAACAGTGTGGTCAGGAGTCACTGTTGACGAAGACCAGAATGTATATGACCTCCCTTGGCCTGTCAGTTCAGACAGGTGAACTTGTTAGACCTCTCAGCCTAAGGGTGGTGTGTGGATGTGAAAAGACCACCTGCCTTGAGGAGATTATTTGAGAGTTTCCAGAAGAATGGAGTTTGGGGGGATGGGCTGAGGAAGAGGCCCAGCCACCACTGCAGTAATCAGCGGGGCTTACGGATCCGTCTTCTTGCCAGTTGCCGACCTTCAAGCCAGATGGTCTCACAGCCAAGCCCCTGTCCCCTGACCTTCCCTGCACCCGTGTCCTCTGCTCTGGGCCCGAGAGAGAGAAAGATGGAGGCCAGCCGAGTTTGAATCTTGCTTCTCCCCACGACCTGGGTGACCCTGGGCAGGATAACTTCTGAGAATGTGGTCATCTATAAAGTAGGTCACTCTGACGATTAAATGAAAATAGAGGCCAGCTGTTCAGAGTTTTATCTCCAGAGCCTCTGGACAAACAGAACGTGTGGCCAGGCCCCAGGGGGAGTCCATGTGGTTGTGTCCTTTAAGCCTCAGATGCAACCTCTGCCCTTTAGAGATGGCACTCTGTCAGCAGGCGTGTTCATTCACTGGGGCTGCCAGCACCCAAACACTGCAGGCGAAGGCTCACGATAGACATTCCGGAGGCAGGAAGGCCCAGGCCCAGGCCCAGGCATCAGCAGGGTGGCTCCTCCAGAGGCCCTGTCCTTGGCCTTATCTCCTCCTCGTCCAAGGACACTAGTCAGGTGGGGTCAGGGCCACCTAACGGCCTGCTTTCCACCTCTTCACAGACCCTGTTTCCAAAACCCTGAGTGGCAGGGCTTCAGCACAAGGATTCTGAGCGTCCGGATTTAGCCCCAACAGGCGGCAGAGCAGGACCATTCAGGAGTTGGGAAGGGAGAGACTTCTGCAGAAGTAACCATCACTGAGCAGAGAAGGAAGGAGCAAGGAGCGAGGCCTGGTTTCACACGCCTCGTTTCTGTTCACAGGGATGCGGCTCTGGTCACAGGCCCCTGGGGGCTCAGCTCTGGCCACCCAGTGAGGGAAGGGTCCCCCAGCTCCTCTGTGGCGGCCAAGGTGTGTGTTGTTGGCCTCAGACCTCGCTTCTGCAAACAGTCGCTGGACTAGTCGGAATCTCGTATGCAGAGACCAGGGGGGAGGTCCTTGCCCCACAGGCTGCCCAGCGGCAGCTCCCCAACTGTCCCAACAAATGCAGGCTGGAGGCCACGTCTGGGGAGAATGCCAGCCCCAGATCCCTTCTCTGCCACAAGAGGGCAGCAAACCACACGGTCCACAGACTTCAGGCCTAAAGGAAGAGAACTCACCTCCACTCAGCAAAACAATGTACTCAGAAATCTGGAACCAAAAGAGGTTTTCCTGTTCCTGACCTTCATCTAAATACTACAATTTGTTTTAGAGCACAGTTGTAGGGGGAAAGAAAATGGTAGCAAATGCCCCACAAAATCAAAATCAGCCACGTCTCTGTCTTAAATCACTGAAGCCTGCTCTGCACCGACTGTCACAGCCCAGGGGTGAGCTCGGCCAGGCAGCCCCTTCCAGCCAGGAAGAGGCTCACACCACATTTGGCCCAAACGTGGGGACCCAGAGCCCAGTCGGCGCGGGTGTCCGCCGGGTGCGGCTTGACCCACCTGCCGATCTGGACACAGTCCCAGCAAGGAAGGGCCATAACCTTGTACTGTTGGACAATAAGTGTTTTGTGTTTTTTCCCCCAAGTAATGTCCTTTTTAGACATGTTCCTCTCTTGCAGGAGAAATTACAGACTCTGAGGGCAAAGGAGGAGGGAATGGTTTCTCTATTCATCAGAAGTGGACGTTTGGGGAAGCCCGGGGGAACACCGTGCCCCCCGCCGCACCTCCCCTTTCACCGGCCCACACCCGGGAATCAGGGAGTGTGCCCAAAGGGTGTCTGGCTCCTCCTGGGCAGTGTAGGAGAGACCCAGGAAGGAATGGGGCTGAGCAGAAGGGCAGAGGCAGAGCCAGGTCCAGGAATGGGACTGGGACGGGGCCAGGCCGGTGGTGGATGTGGGTGCCCAGGGGTGGCTCCATCCAGGGCACAGGTGCCATCAGATGCGCAGACCGCCCGTCCACTCACCTGACCCGCACACAAGACCCGGAGCAGCTGAGCCACAGCCTTGTGAGAGGCGAGCTTGCCAGGGGAGGCCCAGATGATATGGCCCTTCTGAAGGATGAAATAAGGCCCAGAGAAATGGGTTTTCCAGCGCACTCATTGCATTCCAGTTAAACTGTGGTTTATCTCGGCCTTCCTGGTCCCAAACCCTCTATGTCTGAGTGATGGTCTCATCACATCATGCATGGTACCCAGTCTGGCATCACTAGTGACGCCCAGACGTACCTGGGACAGTCCCACAAGTGCTGCCGGTGACTAGCAGGAAAGTACAGCACATTTAGCAACTTTCTCCTTCAAATTCTGCTTTTTTATTTCTCCAACCCACAATTAAAATAGAGTTAGATTTTCATACAAAGAGACGTTTGGGGCAGGCCTGGCCTGGGTTGGTTGAGGAGGCCAGGCTGAGTTTTTTTTTTAATAAATCACTCATCATCTCAGAGTCAAGTCTGTTTTTTGCTCTGCAATAATTAGCTCTGTCTGGACCTTGTGCTAAACTCAGGGCTTCCCAGATGGCGCTAGTGGTAAAGTAACTGCCTGCCAATGCAGGAGACATAAGCAAGGTAGGTTTAATTCCTGGATCAGGAACACACCGCAGTATTCTTGCCTGGGAAATCCCATAGACAGCGGAGCCTGGTGGGCTACAGTACATAGGGTCACAAAGAGCTGGACACAACTGAAGCAACTCAGCACGGGTCAAACTCAGGTGGAGTTTGCGTTCTAAGCTGTGGCTGGGAGCAAAGGAGCAGAGAGGTTAGTTCTTCCTGTCCCATCGGACCATGGTTCCATCCACGACTCAAGCTGTTCTCTTGCAGAGGAGCAATTTTTAGCAACTGTTTTTTAGTTAAGAACAACCTTTTAATATAATAAAAGAGGTGTATGTTCGTTGTAGCAGTTGAAGACAATGACCAAAAAAACTTAAGTGTGAGAAAACATAGAGCCACAAAAATAAGAAAAAATAAGGGGGAAAGATTTTTAGCACCCAATCAATATCACTATTAACACCTATGGTACATATTCATTATTAAGTAAGTAAGTAAAGTCACTCAGTCGTGTCCGACTTTAGTGACCCCATGGACTGCAGCCCACCAGGCTCCTCAGTCCATGAGATTCTCCAAGCAAGAATACTGGAGTGGGTTGCCATTTCCTTCTCTGGGGGATCTTCCCGACCCAGGGATCGAACCCAGGTCTCCCGCATTGGAGGCAGACACTTTAACCTCTGAGCCACCAGGGATTTTATTACCTTGTCCAAAATGAGATCACACCAGATATGCTTTTTTAAACTTTTTTTCAGTTAACAATCCAGCTTACCATGTCAGTCAAGTTTCACCTTTTGTAACACTCAGTCAACATTCAGATTTCTCGTGTTCTCAAGAAAAACGTCACCGACAGCAGGTTTGTGCCGATCCTCGGCCTTGCGGGGATGGGTGGGTGCACCTCAGTCCCCCTTCTCGGGTCCTGCCCTGCTTTAACGGCTCTGACCTGTCGGGTGATCAGGCCAGGGGCCCCGCAGCCCCGCGCCTGCCCAGCCACTCAGGCTGCCTCCTCTGGTTCCACCGCCTGCCGAGCTGGGCTGTGGGAACAGCACCGGGCTTCAGGTTTGGAAAAGGAAACATGGGTTGTGCCAGAGCACACGGCCTCACCCAGAAGCTTGGCAAGGCGCGAGCGAGAGTGGGACAAGCAGGTGGGGAGCGGGTTCGCCTCCTGCACCGTCCAGGAAAGACCTTGAGCTGCCCTTCCTGCTGGGCTCTCCTCGCTGCCTCTCCCCGGGGTCACTCACTGCCTTCCCAGCTCCGAGCACCTTCAGCCTCTCCTGTGGCCGGCTGGCCCCACAGTAAGCAAGAGGTTTCGCCAAGTGCCTCCTGGGCAAAGGGCATTTCCAAAAGTATTTACAAATTGGCGTAGGCGGATGCCAGTCTCCCACCAAATCCAGGACTGTTTCTGTGGGATGAGAACAAAGGCTGGGCTTCTCTTGCCTTCCAGAACAACATTCCCCTGTCCACGGGCGCCAGATCCCTGGGGCGTTGAACTCCTGAACTCTCTCCCCCAGTGCTCTATTCAGACACCCTGTATTTAAATCTGTCGAAAGAAAGTCCAAGGAGAGTTCCTCC
>SJXQ01001064.1:120050-245691 GCA_006408695.1 Aepyceros melampus
CCTGTGCTGCGTGGCTCACTGTGGCCCCTGCTTCTGTGACCTCACCCCAGATCCGGCCTGTCTGCCTCGTGCTTCCCAATCAGCCCAGCCATCTCTGCGCATCTTATCTCTGGCTCTTTGCACAGACATCACACCCTGGATGCCTCATGACTCAAAACGCCACCACTCCCCCCCGCAGGCTCTTTTCCCACCCCATCCCTGTCTTTGTTGGAAATTCCTGCCTGTTTGTCGATGGTGATGGAGGCTCCAGCAGAAATGGTCAGGACACAGGGCGGGTCACCCTGCAGAGCCAACGCCCCCGCACACTCCCCAGGCCCAGCTCCAGCCCCAAGGCCTTGCTCATCAGTGAGCCACTGCCGTCCTGGGAGGGGTCGCGCCTTCCTGCTTGCACACCAGGTCTCAGACCAGGGCCCGCACCGTGGTGCTCCAGGGTGGCCTCCCTGGGAAAGGGTTTCGTTGTCTTTGAGAGGAAAGTGTCCAGAGCGGTTTCCTCTCTCTGGTCGCTGGGGCCATGGCGCGATCACCCCCACACCAGCTGGGCCAGTCCCCTGATCTGGCTGCACCAGCGGGATGGCCCAGCGCGGGAAGAATGTCCCTGGTGGCTCTAAAGCTCGGCAGGCGGCTGCCCTGCCCTTCCGGGAGTCCGCTTCCCAGGATGGGGTGCGGCCTGGCGCCAACAGTCCCCTTGGCCCACACCCTAGCCCACCCAGCTCTGAGACCTCGGCCCTCTGCACTGACACCGCCCAGCTCCTCGGCGCTTCTCCGAGTCGAGGATTCCCGGAGGGCCGCCTGGGTGGCAGCTGGGCCTGTGCTCAAGTTTGAAGACAGAGGAATGAGGAAGCCCGACGGCCAGTCCTCCCAGGAGCCCATCCTGCCCACCCTCAACGTTAGGCCCCCCAAGATCCTCCGAGGGCTCCCGCTGCTGCCGTGTCAGACCCCTAAGCCCTGCACCCCTAAGCGAGGGGCTCCCCAGGCCTCTGCACACTCCATGCCCTCTCCCATCATGCCTTTCCATGCTTGAAGGTTGGCAGGGGGAGTAATGGGAACCTCTCTCAGTAGAGAGTTGTGAGGATCAATCACAGAAAATTCTTAGAAGCGTGTCGGGCACACAGTGAGCACGGACGAAGCGTTAGCTCTCATTAGCATGTTGCTTTGTCCCCAGGCTGCACCAACTAGAGTGAACTCTTCCTTTTCTGAGCCCCTGCCCTCGCAGGGTCCCCAGCCAGGCCCTCTAAAATGGGCCTCCATCCCATGGACCCTGAAGTTGCTTTACCCATATGGACATGCAGACTTCAGGGCTCGGCCAACAGGCCTGGCTACCCCCATGTGAGGCAAGGTCCTTGGGCAGGACCCCATCCATGATGACGCCAGCACAAAGGGGAAGTGTCTTCTTTTCGCAGGTTACAAAGCACGTTCCCATCTTTCTTACTTTAGGGGACAGGGCAGAAGTCATTATTCCCATTTTCCAAATGGGGCCCTTGATACCGAGGGGCAGTGAACACCTCGCTCACCCAGGCTGTGCTCCAGTGAGTGGCCCAGTTAGGCCCCGGATCCCGCTCTGTTGCTGGAAGCCTGGCGCTTCCTCAGCACCACGCTGGGTCACAATCAGTTAAGTGCATCTTCCTCCTGAAAAGCAGCTCAGATGCCAAAGGAATTAGAGACGGCTGCCCGATGACAACCAGACACCCTGCCCCTTGTCTCTGGGCCGGCTCCCAGGAAAGGGAGGACAGCGGACGTGCGGCCCCGAGGCCCGGCCCGCCCTGTGAGCTCAGCTCCTGGCAGAGGGAGCCTCCCTAAGAAAGGCCAGGAGCCCCTCGAGCCTGGAAAAACCTCTCCCCCAGAGCTGGACCAGACCACCAGGCTGCTCATCTCCGGGGTCAGAACAAGGAGTGTCCAAGGCCAACCGTGCAGTCATTCACCCTCCCTAAACCCAACAACTAACCTGGTGCTGTACCCATTTTGCAGATGGGAAAAGTGAGGCCCAGGGAGCTGTGACTCCCTAAGCAAGCAAGGAAAGCTGGATGACAGCCCATGCCTCAGCCCTCTCACAACAGGGCTCAGCGGGGGAAAACCCACCCAAGACCTGGGGCAACACAGCCAGCCCTGCCCAGCACCCCCTCTAACCCCTGCCCAGAGGCTGGGCCCACCAGGAGGCCCCCACTGTCCACTGGGTCTCTGGTAGGGGAGCAAAGTTAGCTCCCAGTTGAGGTGAAGGCACACTCAGCAGAGGTTCCAGCAGGTCAGGGCCTTGGGTGGGGAAGGGAGGCTGGGCTCCCTGAGAACATGAGTGGATCAGGGAACAGGCAGAACTCGAGTCCACAGCCAGGGTGCCCAAGGTCACTGGCCAGGAATCGCTCCTGGGGGCCGTTTCTACTGCCAGCTCCCCACCTGGATGCTAGGAGAGCTGGTGGGGCCGAGGACACAGCCAAGCCCAGCCCCAGGCCTGGTGGGTGTGCACGTGTGGGCGGCGTCCCTGTCTGAGTCCAAGTTCAGGAGCCCAGCCAGGGGGATTGTTCACATTCAGTTTAACAAACAGAACAGCCTTGACCACAAGGTCAAAATAACAATGAATTCAAACTCCACTCCAGCCCCAGCCCACCCTCTGGCGCGGTGCTGCTGGAGGACTCAGGGAACTGAGCGGTTCCCACCGCTGGTCCCCACCCCAGCGGGCCCCTTTTTCCTCCATCCGCCAAATGTGTGTCCCCCTCCCTTGCCCCTTGCCCCCACTGCCCCTGCTCCAGCCTGCCCTCCACCCCACTTTAGCACCTTTCAAGGGGTCCTGTGACTAAGTTAAATCCAAACGCCCCTTTGTCACTCAAGGCTCTGTGTGGACAGGGCACACGGGCCTCATCCAGCTCATGGGCCTCGGCCACGTCGGCTTCTCATAGGGCCCTGCTCCCTCCGGCTCCAAGCTTCACACACGCCCCTCTGCCCAGAGCCCCCCTCTCCTACCCAGCACTGGACGGCGCCTGCTGATCTCAGAGCCCACCCAAGGGACACTTCCTCCAAAATCCAGGCCCAGTGAGCCGTCTAACACGCCCAAATCTCTTCTTCATGGAAACCATCCCGTTGCAATGAGCATGTGTCTCCCACCCTAAATGACGTCCCCAGTACCAGCCCCAGGCCTGGCACATGGCAGAACCTGAACTCCTGAGTCCTGAATGACGGAACAGCCAACGGAGGGGCCAGACACTCCCAGCTCTGACCGTGCTTCCTTCCAGCTTCCTCCCTGCCACCCTCAAGTCAGAGACACCTCCTCCGGAAAGGCTTTCTGTCTTTCCCTTCCCTGAGTAGCTCCTAGCAGACAACCCATGATCCATGGTCACCTTGACCGTCTGCCTCCCCCTACGCTTGTGAGACCCTCGAGGCAGCACGAAGCCCCGGGCTCCGGCCAACCACAGTCTCTTCCCCACCCACTCCCCTTGCCCCACTCAAGCTGAGCTCTCTGAAAAGCATGGACTTCCTCCCATCAGTCCCTGAACCCTGACAACCCCTCTTAGAGGTACAGCCTCCACTAGTCCCAGTTTACAGATGATACCCCTGAGGCTAAGAGGAAAAAGGCTCAAAGTTCTGCATTGCTCCAAACATCCGCATGATGGGTACCATGTCACCTGTTAGGAAGGAAGGTGGCCAACCTCTGGTCTCGGGCCTTTTCTCGGAGAGGCCCAGCCTTCCAGAGGGGGAGAGACAGACAGACAAAGAGAGAGAGAAAGGGAGGGAGAGAGAGTTTAGATACTTCGGTCAGGATTGTATTTTAAAACTGACTCTTGAGCAGTTTGGACCACAGAGAAGTATGTAATTACACAAAAATGTTAAGACACGATTTACAGTAATTGTCTCCGATTTGCTGAGTTCTGTCAGTCCCTTCCCAACACATGATCATCTTGTCCTTCAAATTTTTCTATGGGGAAAAAAAAAAAAAAAGGCAGGCACGTGGGACGGGGGGTGAAGGGCCAGAATTAGGTTCAATCTCTGCCCATCCCTGCCCTCAGCGATGGCCCAGGTTCCAGGAGCAGCGAGGAGGACACAGGGCTGGAGACAGGATAATCAAAGGGCTCTGAGCTCCCTGGGCAGCAGAGACCACAAGACCAGAGGGGCAAGAGGTGGAGGTGGTTAGGGGGCCAGGCGGGCTCAGCGCAGGGCCTGTAGCTATAGACCCTATGGATGGATTGCAGATCAATCGCAGCTGGGTCAGCCTCCCAGGGTTTAGATCCTCCTTCTTCTACTTATTTGGGGGGTTTTTTGGTTCGTTTGCTTATTTTGATTTTTTTCTTTAATTTTATTGGAGCATAGTTGATTTGCCATATTGTGTTAACTTTCAGATGTACAGCAAACTAAGTCAGTTACACACATACCCACTCTTTTAGGTTATATTCCCATAGAGGGCATTACAAAGTATTGAGCAGAGTTCCCTGTAGTATACAGTAGTTCCTTATTAGTCATCTGTCTTTATACATAGTGTGTGTATATGTCAACCCCAATTTTCCAGTTTATCACCCCCCCCCACCCTCTGGTAACTATAGGTTTATTTTCTACCTCTGTAACTCTATTTCTGTCTTGTAGATAAGTTCAGTTGTACCCTGTTTTTTTAGATTCCGTATAGCGATACCAAACGATATTTGTCTTTCTCTGTCTGACTTGCTCCCTCCTCTACTTGTGACTGTGAGACCTTGGGCACTTCCTGAGCCTCAGTGTCCCCACCTGTGAAATGGGGTCAGGAGCAGAACCTCCCTCACAGGACTGTTGTAAGGCCTAAATGAGAGAACCGGTGGCAGGCAGTGCTGGGCAGAGGGTGGATGGCCACAGCTGAGGCCATACTCTCCCTGAAGAGGTGATGGAGTCTTAATGGAAAGTTGGCTCTGATCTGAGTCTTGAAGGTGAGAAGGATTTTAACAAGTGTAGATGGGAGTAGAAGGTTGGTGCACTCGGGAGGATTTCAATAACTGAAGATGAGGAAGGACAGGTGAGTGCATCTCAGGAAATGGAAGAATTACTGAGGATAAGCCCCAGAGCCTGGGGGCAATAACTGTCACAAAAAGCACTGAGTTTGGGGGTGTTTGTTTATTTGTTTGGGCTGCTCTGGGTCTTCATTGCAGCATGTGGGATCTAATTCCTGACTAGGGATCAAACTCGGGCCCTTTGAATTGAGAGTTTGAAGTCTTAGCCGCTAGACCACCAAGGAAGTCCCAACACTGAGTATTTTAGTATTTAGTATCTGCCAGGGGCTTCCCTGGTGGTTCAGTGGTAAAGAATCCACCTGCAAATGGATTCTATCCCTGAGTCAGGAAGATCCCCTGGAGAAGGAAGTGGCAACCCACTCCAGTATTCTTGCCCAGGAAACCCCATGGACAGAGCAGCCTGGTGGGCTACAGTCCACGGGGTCACCAATGAGTCGGACACGACTGAGCGACCAAACAACCAGGCACGTGGCATGCTCTGAGTGCCATCCGAGTTCCCCTCCCTCCCCACCCAAGGTCACGAACACCTGGCAGTGAGGAGGGGGATAACATGCTCCAAGCTCCACCCGTTCATTCAGCAAATATTTAATAAGCACCTACTATGTGCAGGGCCCGGCTTCTCAGGTGGTGCTAGTGTAAGGAACCCACCTGCCAATGCAGGAGACATAAGAGATTCGGGTTCAATCCCTGGGTTGAGAAGATCCCCTGGAGGAGGGTACGGCAACCCACTCCAGTATTCTTGCCTGGTGCATCCCATGGACAGAGGAGCCTGTCCAGCTACACAGTCCATGGAGTCACAAAGAGTCAGACACGACTGAAGAGACTTAGCATGCACACGCCCGTGTGCAGGGCCCTGGAGAATTATAGGTGAACATGGAGCTTAGTTCTAGTGGGGAGATAGATAATAAACATGTAAAGGAGATCATTTCAGGTGGTGATAAAGGCTCTAAAGGAAAGAAAGCTGAATTCTGAAATCCAGAGTGACTGGGGAGAGGGGATGCGGTGATCAGGGAAGGCTTATCCACAGACGGGCTGTGAGAGTTGCAACCAGGAAATCATCCGGAATAGAGCATCCAGGCAGAGGGAGGTGGGCCTGCCCTCGATATGCCTTGCAGGGAGGTTGGCCACCGTGCCCATAGGGTACTGAGTCAGGGGGTGGGTGAGGTGACCCAACTGGGACTGGAGAGACAGCTGAGGGTAGGTCACACCAAGTCATGTGGACCAGGTGAGACTTGGGATTTTATTCTGAGTGTTGCGGGAATGGCTTATACAGAGAAGTGACAAGACCGGATTTATTTTTCAAAGATCCCAATAGATGCTCTGGGGAAAACGGACCTCAAGGGGCACTATGGGGACATGACATGGGATCCATGCTCCATCAGAGCCTCAAGCAGGAGCCCCCACGCTGTCCTCCCAGGCCAGGCCTCTCCAGGGCCACCGTGGAACAGGCTGCTCCCAGCTGGCCCCCGCCTGGCCAGTGGGTCTGTCTCCAGCCTCTGTGACCCAGGAACGCCTGCTCTCTAGTTATCACATCTCCTGGCATTCTGAATCCACTGGGGAAAGACCACCAGTGAGTTTAGAGGAAAGTAAATAACAGCATCAGAAGTTGTTTTTCAGCATTTTTCCAGGCCCCAAGGGCCCATGAGGTCCACAGCATCATTGAACTGTTTGTCCCTAAGACGCTGGCTGTGGTCTCGGCGAGGCAGTGGTGAACAGTGGTGTGAAGCGAGATCTTAGTTCCTTGCCCAGGAATTGAACCGGGGTGGCCTGGATGAGAACCAGGAATCCCAGCCATCAGACCAGCAAGGGATAGAGGCTAGAAACTATTTTTCCCTGGATCTTTGCCACCAGTGAAAAAAATACATTTATCATGGAAGCTTAAACTGTAAATGCAGGTACAATGCACAGCAAAGTAACGAGTTGGGGAGCACACAGAGAAACAATTTGGCAATTTGTTTAGTTAAGATGGAAGCAAGGCAGAGATGCATAACCAGAAATAGTGTGGATGTCCCCATTAGTAAGAAGGAGCTCAGAAAAGAGCCACTGAAATCATTTATATAGGGCCATTCTTCCCCATCTTTGTTTACCTGTAGCCAATTATCTGGCTTCTTTCTCCACATCTGACCTGCCCTAAGACTCCCCCCAGCAGGCAGGTGCAAGTTTTTGCCAAGATGTATTTCAATGCAAAGGCGTCTGAAGAAGCAAGACTCATTATGGCCTGGCATCCCTGACTTTTGACCACCAAGGAGGCTTTCTGCACGTGGGTAGTGTTTCCCTTGCCCCAAGGAGGGGTAATATGTGACCTCTTAATCCTTTACTCAAACACGGTTCAGCCCCTCTTTGTTCCTGACATGACTTAAGACGTCCACAGGAGACAAAGCCTGACTAGTGCCCCGTTTCAGTCGTTACTTCCATTGATGAGAGCAAACAGGAGGTTGATTTGTAAGTGCTTAACCTGGAGCCTGGGCTCCCTTGGTGGCTCAGCAGTAAAGAATATCCCTGCAATGCAGGAGACTAGGGTTCAATCCCTGAGTCAGGACGATCCCCTGGAGGAGAACATGGCATCCCACCCCAGTATTCTAGCCTGGAGAATCCCAGGGACAGAGGAGCCTGGCAGGATATAGTCCAGAGGGGCACAAGGACTCGGACACAACTAAAGTGACTTAACATGCCCACCTATCTCCTGTCTCAGGAAATGCAAACAGGAGGCTAGTGTAAGTGTCCAACCTGAAGTCCATCTTTTTCTCACCCCAAGAAGTATAAACAGAAGGCCGGTTGTAAATGCCTAGCCTGGAGCCCATCTATCTCCTGCCTCAGTTGCAGCTCGAGCTAAGGAATAAGCAGCCAGCTGAGCTGTGCTCTGCAGATCAGACCGGCAAGAAGACGCTCAGTTCAAGTACTGTTTCTGCCCCAACTCTCCGTGCAACCTCTCACGACTTATGGCGTCTCGCTGGGCCTGGGACCCCTTCTCCAGAACAGAGGGTGGAGCTGATGTTCCCCTCAGCCCTTCCAGACTCCAGAGGCAGAACCTCCCAGAGTTCGAGCCGGAGGCAAGCCATCTGCAGAGAGCCACGCAGTCATCTGGAGGCTGGGACCTGGGCAGTCTGACCTCTTCCATGCTGTCTTGGCTAGAGAGACAGCAAGGATGGGGTCCTACCACCTTGAGGGATGGGGTGAGCAGCAGCCCTGTGCCCGGCGGCTCCCAAGCTATGCTTCATCTGGGAAGTTCTTGAAACATGAACCTATGTTATTTTTCCTCTTATTTATTTTCCTCTCTTGGCTCTTGCCTTGATCCAGGTGGCCCAAGGGAAGGGCTGTCACAGAGGAAGGCAGAGAAAGGGGCAGTCTTTTCCTGGCTTCTGCAGCTCAAAAGCCTCCCCTTTCAGAGGCATGGAAAGACCTCCAGGCACTCGTTTGTGTAAGAGCCAGGCTTCCTGAGTCCCCACCACACCCCCAGACTAGAAAAGGACTCCCAGGGCAGCTGGGAGGCACGGAGTAAGTATAGACACACCTCGGAGATACATGTGGGTTCAGTTCCAGGCCACCACAATGAAGTGAGTCACATGAATTTTTTGGTTTCCCAATGCATTTAAAAGTTATGTGTACATTACACTGCAGCCTATTAAGTGTGCAATAGCATTATGTTAAAAAAAAAAAGGTACAACTATCCACCTGAAAGTGAGGCAACAGTGTAAATCAACTATACTTCCATTTAAAGAAAATAAACAAGCAAAAAATCTACATATCTTAATCAAGAAATACCTTATTGGTTAAAAATCCTAACCACCAGAGAGCCTTCAGCGAGTCATAAACTTTTTGCAATAGTGACACCAAAGATCACTGATCAGAGATCACCATAACAAATAATACTGAAAAAGTCTGAAATATTGCAAGAATTGCCAACGTGTGACACAGAAACATGAAGTGAGCAAATGCGGTTGGAAAAATTGGTACCAAGAGATTTGCTCAACACAGGGCTGCCACAAATCTTCAGTTCCCAGAAAACACCATCTCGTGAAGCATGTCTGGACTACCACAGATCGGTGGTCTCTGCTGAAACAAGTGCAGGCAGTAAGAGGGTTTAAAACCGGGAAGACTCACTAAATGCCTATATGCTTTTTAATATCACCATGCACCAGCAATTCTTAACAATGTCAGTGATAAAATACTCCTACCTGGAATATTCTCCTAAGTCCAAGTTGAAAGCATCTGATATGGGTAACGTGGAGTTTTCATACTAATATGTAAGCTCCAAATTAGCACACGTTTACTGCTTATCTTTCAACAGACATTATATTCTACATGGAAATTAGTTCTAAGAACTCTCAGTCTCCAGTAGGTTCATGTCAAGAATAAGTTTGTCGTGAAGATAAGAACACAATGCTACTAATAACCGTTGTAAACTCATGCAGGCAATTAGGAGGGCTACAGGACTAGAAGGTGGGGAAAATGGATATTAAAAAGTTTATGCAAGGACTTCCCTGGCAGTCCAGTGGTTAAGAATCCACCTGGCAATGCAGGGGACACAGGTTCAATCCCTGATGGGGGAAGGTCCCACAAGCTGCAGAGCAACCAAGCCCACGTGCCGCAACCACTGAGCCTCTGCTCTGGAACTTGTGCTCCACAACAGGAGCCACCACAGTGAAAAGCCTGAGCGACACGGCTAGAGAGTAGCCCCACTCACTGCAACCAGAGAATGCCCTCTTGCCGCATCGAAGACCCAGAGCAGCCAAAGATTAATAATTATTTCTTTTAAGTTTATACAGAACCTTTCTTTTGTTTTCCAGTCACACCACGTGGCATGCAGGATCTTAGTTCCCCAACCCGGGACCCAAGCTGTATGCCCTGCAGTGGAACCACAGAGTCGTAACCTCTGCACCACCAGGGAAGTCCCTGGACAGACTTAAATGAAGGCTCCTAAGGCAGAGAAAGCAGATACGGTAATGGCTTTCCAGCATATAAAGGATGGCCACACAAAAGAAGAGTTTCATTTATGTCATATTGCTCAAAAAGGCAGAACTAGAACGAAGGTGAAGGTGAAGTCGCTCACTCGTGTCCGACTCTTTGCGACCCCGTGGACTGTAGTGTACTAGGCTTCTCTGTCCATGGGATTCTCCAGGCAAGAATACTGGAGTGGATTGCCATTTCCTTCTCCAGAGGATCTTCCCGACCCAGGGATCGAACCGGATCTCCCGCATTGGAGGCAGATGCTTTAACCTCTGAGCCACCAGGGAAGCCCAGAACTAGAACGAACAGGTATATTTTGCACATAGGTAAATAGAAAATTGATGACTAAAGCTATTTAACAAAAGAACAGGCTAAGTAGAATGATAGTCTAGAGGAGTGGGATGGCGAGCTAGGAGGGTTGCAAGAGGGAGAGGACATGTGTATACATACAGCTGATTCACTTCGTTGTACAGCAGAAACTAACACCACCTTGTAAAGCAGCTATATCCCAATAAAGAAATAGAAACAAAAATTTTTAATAAATAGACAAAAACAATAGGCTAAGTACAAAGTAGAAAGTTTGCCATCTTGAGAGTTTTCATATAGAAGCCACAGACTACCCACTTAGATTGCTGTGAAAATTAAATGTGTTCACTTATAGAAAGCACTTAGCACTGTCTGGAACACAGAAACAGCTCACTACATGTTACCTATTATAGCTATTTACTATTATTATCACCTGAAAGTTTAGTAAGACTTCTCTGTAAAGCCATCTGAACCTTCCGGTTCTTAGTTACTGTGCTAGTCAGATTGTTAAGTTTACTTGGGTCCGTTTTACAGTTTGTTTTCTTCCATTTATCTATTGTTTTTTAAATATTGGTCTGTTATAAACCTGTATACTATATTGTGTTGTAATGAAGAATGTTATTTTATCAGTGGCTTACAAAAAAGAGTGAGTTTTTTCGAAGGTGCAGAATCCTTGGAGCTGACTTCAGATTCAGTTCTAGCCTCTAGCTCCTGTTTGCTACATAGCCCTGTGCTCGAACAGCAAGTCCAAAGTGACCCACCAACATGTTGGGCTCGTAAAGAGCAAGAAAGAGAACTTGAGATGCTTCATTTCTGTCATCTCAGACCAGCTGAAACTTCTCTTTGGGCTTAAAATTTTAAACAGTAAAAGAGTGTAAAATATAATATTTTTGTTTCAGATGAACATTTTCGTTCATACATGAAATATTGGACTGAATTTTAATATCTTTGAAGTTGAAATGTATTCTTTTTCAATTGCTGGTTGCTTTAAAACTAAAGAACAAATCAAATAAATAAAATAGTGCATCAGTGTACAATTCAGCAGTTGACTAAATTTACCTTTTGCAGGTATGTAATTCAATTTTACAAAACAATTCAATTCTGGGTAAATTTTAATTGAATAATTATTTACATAAGATGTTAATATAGCAGACTGTAACCAAAGAATCAGAGTTCATTAGGTAAATATACAAGCTATTGAATAAATAGCTGTGTTTTTTGTACGTGTATGTTTTATTGAAGTGTAACTGATTTACAATGTTGTGTTTATTTCAGATGTAAAGCAAAGTGATTCAGTTATACACATGTATATATTTTCAGACTCTTTCCCTTGTGAAAGTGAAAGCTGCTCAGTCTTATCTGACTCTGCGACCCCATGGGCTATACAGTCCATGGAATTCTCCAGGCCAGAATACTGGAGTGGGTAGCCTTTCCCTTCTCCAGGGGATCTTCCCAACCCAGGGATCGAACCCAGGTCTCCCGCATCACAGGCGGACTTTACCAGCGGAGCCACAAGGACAGTCCCTGTGCTCTACCCTAAGCCCTTGTTGGTTATCTGGTTTGTCTATAGTAGCATGTGTGTATTGACCCAAGACTCCTAATATATCCCCACACCCTCTTTCCCTTTGGTAACCATAAGCTTGTTTCTATGTTTGTGGATCTATTTCTGCTTTGCACATAAGTCCATTTGTACCATTTTCTTTTTAGATTTCACGTCTTAGTAATATCATATGACATTTGCCCAGTTTACTTACTTTGCTAGATTATTTACTAGTATGATAATCTCTAGGTCCTTCCTTGTTGCTTCAAGTGGCATTATTTCATTCTTTTCATGACTGAGAAGTATTTTCTTATAGATATGTACACATCTTCTTTATCCAGTCATCTGTCAATGGACATTTAGGTTGCATTCATGTCTTGGCTATTGCAAATAGTACTAAATAGGTGTGTTTTAATGTGTGAAAATGGTGTACTCTGATATTTTTGCCAGCAGAGTGTGTGTATTTCAATAAAAGAAAATGATCTTGATGGATAATTAAATCAGTGACCACTGCTGCCTTTCTTTTCTGACCTTTATTCTTCATTTCATTTCACAGTTGTACTGAGAATAAGTTTTGTTGTCTAGAGCAGGGAGGCATTAAAAAGGGATCCTCTCTGGGTATCAAATCCAGCAGGGAAGCCATGGAGAGATCAAGCCTTAGTGAGGTGGCAAAGCCTCCAGATGGGTCTGAAGAATCTGAAAGCAGACAGCAGAAGCCCCACAAAGAAGAAATGGGTGAACGATAACCTCTTAGGTGGGATCACAGCAGAATCTCCCAGCCTCAGCACCACTTGGGGGCAGCAGCAGGATTCCTGGGCACCCAGGAGTGGCTCCAAAGTGGCCGAGAAAGCCAGTGAGCCTGAGGCCTACACAGGCTGATGACCAACAGCAAGAGCTGAGCTGGTGACGGGTGACAGCAACCAGCGCTGATGTCCCCACCGCACAAAGTCCGCCGGCGTCTTGGTTCTGAACAAGGCCCCTGGAAGTTAGTACAGCTCTGGACGGGAAAGGCCCAGGAGGGCTGAGGCTAAATTCCCATCCCCTTAGCAGAGTGAAGGCTTGAGGCTGAAACTGCATTTCATTTTCGTTATCATAGAAATGTTATATACTATTATTAAATGTATTGCTCAGTCATGTCCAACTGTCTGTGACTCCATAGACTGTAGCCTTCAAACTCCTCTGTCCATGGGGTTTTTCAGGCCAGAATACTGGAATGGGTTGCCATTTCCTCTTCCAGGGGATCCTCCCAGCTCAGGGATCGAACCCATATCTCCTGCATTTCCTGATTACAGGCGGATTTTTACCACTGAGCCACGGGGAAGCCCATTATATGTGTTATGTATGTTTATATATGTATATGAGACAAAATACATTACATAGTATATTACATATATAAATATAAACTTAATATGTTAGTTATAAAAATAGAGATAGATGATAAAGTTCTTGCTCATGTTTGAGGATGCTGTGTCACCCTGATAGATAGAGTGACATGGTACCCAGAAGAGACAATGCAGGCCATGGGAGGGGCGCGCGGCCAGGGGCTCACCTGGCTCCTCTGCCTGAGACATCGCTGGGTCTCAGACTAACAGCCGGAAGGAGCCCGTGGTGGTCTTCCCTCCTGCTCCCTGTTCGTGTGGGACCACCATGGTTCCACAGAGCTTCTTGGCCGGCCAGCAACAGAGCTGGGCCCTGACCCACGTCTGCTGACCCCAAGGGCTCACGTCCCCTGTGATGGCCACAGGCAGAGCTGTACCACCCACCCGAAGTACCAGGCAGAGGGGCCTCGGCGGTGACCTGCCAAGTCCACGGCGGGAGGAAGCTCAGGGCAGGGGAGACGGGAGAGGACCGACGCCGAGGGCAGAACCTGGTGACTCACAGCAGAACAAAAAGGCTGCAGGATTCAGCGGGCAAGTGAAAGCTCCCTGGGAAAGGTCAGGAAGTGAATTGTCATGCGCTGTCAACCCAAATCTGCTGCCCAAATCCCCAGAGCCGCCAGTAAGACGAAAGGAACCAGTTTCCACCCTGCAGGACGGGGCCTTCTGTCACCTTCACAGTCCCCACCCTCAGAGGAAGCTTCCCCCAGAGCCAAGAACCTGCTGGTTCTGCCAGGCATCCGGGTCTCAGGGAAAGCCCAACCCCGGCTCCCAGCCGTCCCCACCCTCCCACCTCGCCCCCAAGTTTCAGCTCCAGCAGCAGAGAGGGCTCAGATCCTCAGCGGGTTGAAGCCTGCCGCACCCCCATCCCTCCCCGAAACTCTAGAAAGAGCAAAAGCCAGGTCCCTTTGTACCTGGGTCCAACCCACAGCAGGGAGTGGGTGAAGCGTGTCCACAGGATGCCACTAGGGACCCATCTGAGCGTCTTGGCTGGCCACTCCCCTTACTCTGAGAGCTAAAGGACGTCTTGCCCTGGGAAGGTGAGATCCCCGTGGAAATCAGAACCGTGGACACCCTCCCGCTTCCGCCTCCCAGCCCTGTCATTCCCCACCATTAGCCCCTCCACAGAGAATGTTAACACCAGGGAGGAGGGCAGCACACTCAGATCCAGGCGTTTGCGCGGAGCTGTGTCGTTACCATGCGGCTGGTAATGGCAGAAAAGCTGGAAACAACGTTTAGGTCGGTCAAAAAGGTGCTGGTAATGGAAGTTATATTACATCCTACAGCATGAGAAAAGTCAAAATCTGTAAGTGCCAAGGTTTGGAAAGATATCCCAGATGTAACATTAAGTGGAAAAAGCAAGCTCCAGAGCTGTGTAAGTAGAATGATACTCTTATGGGCTGGTTTTCCTATATTTGACACTCATTCCCCTCCTGGTGGCTCAGGCAGTAAAGAATCTACCTGCAGTGTAGGAGACATGAGTTCAATCCCAGGGTCAGGGAGATCCCTTGGAGAAGGGAATGGCAACCCACTCCAGTATTCTTGCCTGGAGGATCCCACGGACAGAGGAGCCTGGCAGGCCCCAGTCCATGGGGTCGCGAGGAGTCGGACACAACTGAGTGACTAACACTTTTCACTTTCCCCTCCCATTCATTCTCTGACCTTTCTATGATCTGCTGTGTCCCTGGAGGCTGATCTCTAAGGACCACAAAACCCAGGCTTCCTTGCTGCTGAATACAGGTGGGTAGGCCAAGAGAAGGCTCTGGCTGTAAATCAGAGGATGGGAAGAGGCAGAAGCTGAGGTATTCCCTCCGGTCCCTCCTTGCCTGCTCTGCTGTGGCCGCTCCTACAGATATGGTGAAATCCTACCGGTTTTGATGTTTCTACCCCATATCATATCAGACACATTACAGTATATATTCTTCTCACAATGAGTATAATTTTGCCTATCAAGTTTCAAAAGGAGCTTGTATAAATTTAATAATTCTGCTCCTAAGACTAGATTATGCATTTGGTTCATACAGCTTAGTTTATTGCACCTGGTGGTTGGTGGTTTAGTCACTAAATCGTTTCCAATTCTTGAGACCCCATGGACTGTAGCCCACCAGGCTCTTCTGTCCATGGGGCTTCCCAGGGAAGAATACCGGAGTGGGTAGCCATTTCCTTCTCCAGAGGATCTTCCTGATCCAGGATTTGAACTTGGTCTTCTGCATTGCAGGTGGATTCTTTACTGACTGACACCAGGGAAGCCCTACGTATAACTATATCATGGTTGAACTGAGTCCCAACAAGCTAGTGGAAATATTGTTACCTAGATAAATATCCATTGATTACAATTAAAAATTTTTCTTTTTATACTTGGAAGCCAAGTCCTACATGACAATTTTTTAGGCCTTCTGAAAGCTCACGGGCTGTAGGCATTCGGGCCAGTGGACAGTTTTGTCTATTCTGGCTGGAATGTCCAGACTCCGCCTGCGAGAGCTGGGTCAGTGTAGAAGTTGTTCTCAGGAGCCACTGAGACAGAATAGAATGGACCAGAACCACAAGCAAAATTCTGCTCTCTCAGGGACTATTTCCTGAACGAGCCCAGAGTCAGAAACCCAGAGTGGAGGGAGGAGGCTGAGGTCTACAGTTTGCCCCATGAGCTGACCCCACAAGCCTGTAGCCTGACCAACCCTGTTCTAGCAGCCAGGCCGGATGGATAGGATCAGAATGGCCCTCCCACAGCCTCCAACCTATTTTCTGGGCCAGGCTGGGACTTGCCATAGGCCAGATGCCAGCCCAGGCTGCACCCCAGCTTCCGGTTCAGAGGATACAGCAAGCATCAAGCCCAGGAAGGAACAGTTGGTCTCAGTCAATGGCTTTGCTGGGCTGCTGCTGGGCTGAGCCCTCCCACCCACCTCACCCCCCCAGTCAAACCTCTAAGTGGACACCTGGGCGGACTCCCCAAGGGGCACTGCTCAGAGCTCACCAACCTGGCAGCCACGTGTGCACATGCACAGTCCACACGCAGAGTGGGGGGACTGTCAGAGCTTACAATCCAGATCCCAAGCAAGCTTTCCAGACCGCCTGGGTGCCTCCCACCCTCTGGCCCCGGGGTAAGCTGGAGCCATGCACAAGGCGCCCTCGGCCTCCGAGATGGAGCCCAGGAAGGGTGGACCCAGAGCAAGCTCCTTGGCCACTGCCCTAGCTGCAGCCAGGCCTCATCTCTGTAGGTCCAGAGCCAGCCCAGCCCACACGGGCTAAGGTTTCGGCTGGGGGAACCCAGCAGGAACTGTGCCAACACACCGCCACACCCATGGTGCTAATAACCAAGAGCCTTCTCTTCCTGCAGGCGCTTGTCTTCTTGGCACAGCGCAGGCGACTGCCCATATGTGGCCAGAAATGGTGGTTCCCGGCCGTCACCATGTGCTAGGGTGGGCTGCAGGCTCTGGTCTGGAATTCCCTGTGGGGTGTGTGTGTGTGTGTGTGTGTGTGTGACTTGCTCAGTCACGTCCGACTCTTTGAGACCCCACGGACTGTAGCCTGCCAGGCTCCTCAGTCCATGGGACTCTCCAGGCAAGATTACTGGAGTGGGTTGCCATTTCCTTTTCCAGGGGATCTTCCTGACCCAGGGCTCGAACCCGGGTCTCCCACATCGCAGGCAGATTCATTACCATCTGAGCCACCAGGGAAGCCCAAGGTCGCTCAGTCGTGTCTAACTGTTTGCAACCCCATGGACTGTCCATGGAATTCTCTAGGCCAGAAAACTGGAGTGGGTAGCCTTTCCCTTCTCCAGGGGATCTTCCCAACCCAGGGAGTGAACCCAGGTCTCCCGCATTGCGGGCAGATTCTTTACCAACTGAGCCACAAGGGACACCCAAGAAAACTGGAGTGGGTAGCCTTTCCCTTCTCCGGTGGGTCTTCCCGACCCAGGAATCGAACTGGGGTCTCATGTATTGCACATGGATTCTTTACCAAGTGAACTATCAGGGAAGCCCGTTGAAGTGTTAGTCACTCAGTTGTGTCTGACTCTTTGTGACACCATGGACTGTAGCCCACCAGGCTCTCCTGTCCATGGAATTCTCCAGGCAAGAATACTGGAGTGGGTTGCCATTTCCTTCTCCAGGGATTAAGAATTTGAGGAACAGTTATGAGAATCTAAGACACTGTGGGGTCTGAGCCCAAAGACAAGGCAGAGAACCTGTAATTCGATAGATTCCTGGGCGGAAAAGAGAGATGCCCCTCCCCCACCATCCCACCAAAGGCCGGATGGAAGAGTCTTGGGACCCTCGGATCCAGGGAAGGAGGATCCAGAGAGAGATGCGGGGGCAAGAACAGGACATGCACGCTTCCCCACGACACAGCCTTGGAGACCAGCACACAGACCGCTGGAGGGAACAGGCTGAGGTCTTTCCCAAAGGCTGCAGTTTTAAGGTTCTTGACCAGATGAGCTGTCTTGGTAACACTCATGGGGCCCTCCTCTGCACAGACCCTGGGCAGTATCACTAAGTGGACAGGCCAAGAGCCCAGAAGACCTTCCCTGTTGGACAGGCAGTTTAGCGGGGGCAACATGGAGACACCCTTGCTCTGTGGCTCAAAGCTGGGGATATAGAAATACTTCTGGGGGAACTCCCCGGTGGTCCAGTGGGTTAAGAGGCTGTACTTGCAGTGCAGGGGACATGGGTTTGATCCCTGGCCAAGGAGCATAACCCACTAGGCTTCTCTGTCCATGGAATTCTCCAGGCAAGAATACTGGAGTGGGTAGCCATTCCCTTCTCCAGGGGATCTTCCCAACTCAGGAATCGAACCTGGGTCTTCTGCATAGGCAGACAGATTCTTTACTGTCTGAGCCACCAGGAAAGCCCAAAGTGAAAGTGCTAGTTGCTTAGTCATGTCCTACTCTTTACAACCCAAAGGACTCTAGCCCGCCAGGCTTCTCTGTCCATGGAATTCTCCAGGCAAGAATACTGGAGTGGGTAGCCATTCCCTTCTCCAGGGGATCTTCCCAACTCAGGAATTGAACCCAAATCTCCCGCACTGCAAGCAGATTCTTTACCATCTGAGCTACTAAGCTTCTTTACATGGCTCACATATAGGGGGAGCTCAGAGCTTCTCTTTATTCACATAGCCTTGCCTATCAACCCCTGCCCTGGGGTCAGGTCAAGAACGTGGACAGCAGGCTTTACCCAAGGTCTTCTGCGTCCCCCAGAGTCATGTGTATAGACTTGAACAAGGAAACTCAAGCTGATGGACTTCTTGTGCCTTCAACATGGAGACAGGCCAGTACGTACTTGCCCACATTCACAGAGCATTGTCTCCATGCTAGGCAGCCCTTAATGTGAATCGTGCGTGTGCGTGCAGTTGCTTCAGTCGTGTCTGACTCTTTTGAGATCCCAGGGACTATAGCCTGCCAGGCTTCTCTGTCCATGGGATTCTCCTGGCAAGAATACTGGAGTGGGTTGCCGTGCCTTTCTCCAGCAGCTCTTCCCACCCAGGAATCAAACCAGGGTCTCCTGCATTGCAGGCAGATCCTTTACCATCTGAGCTACCAAGGAATGTTCATCCTACAGACAAGGAAATGGAGGCAGAGAGGAGTGAGATACGTTGCCCAGGATAATAAAGTTGGTAAGCCATGTGTCTGGGAGTCAACTCAGACAGGCTCATTCTGGATCCTGTTCTCTCACTTTTTATTATTATTATTTTTAATTGTGGCAAAACACATATAACATAAACTTTGCTATCTTAACCATTTGTAAGCATAGAGTTCAGTAGAATTAGACACACTCACATTGTTGTGTATTCATTACCCCATCCACCTCCAGTTCGACATCCCAAACTGAGACTCTGTCCCCATGAAACAAAATGAGCTCTCAGTCCCCCTCCCCTGAGCCCCAGCACCCAGCGTTTCTCTTTCTGTCTCTGCATATCTGACTCTTTTCTGTACCTTGTCTAAGTGGACTCACGTAGCACGTATCTTTCTGTAATTGACTTATTTCACTTAACGCCACATCCTCAAGGTTCATCCACGTCGTAGCAAGTGTCAGACCTAGTCTTCCCTTTCTTAAACATTGTTTTGTATTAATAATATCTTTATGTAATTCCAGATTCAAAGGGCACCAAAGTGCTTATAAAGAAAGTCTCATTCTCTGGATTCCCTCATCCACTTTGTGGAAACAGCCAGCACCACCCACTTGCACAGACGTCCTCTGCATATACAAGCAGTGACCTATGTGGATTGTTTTGCTCTTATTTTTGTTTTTTACTCTGTTCTGCCCTGTTTTTCATTTTTGTTTGCCTGTGTGTTTTTCTCTTTGTAGCCTGCCTCAGAGATCATTTCATGATCACTTCAGAAAACCTTTCTCTCCTGATCTTTCAACTGCACAGTAATGTACTCCACGAGTCCTTGTGGTGGCTACTTCAGAACCGGTGCTTGTAACAGTGTTAAGGCACCTCTGAGCCTCTACCTCTCACAAACTGACAAGGACTCATTCATCAATTCATGCCACACGGATTCTTATTTAGCAAACATTCTGTACAATGTTAGAACAAGTAAAGAACCGCAGAGTTAAAGCCCTGGGCAGTGGGGACAAAACAGAGGGCTGTAGAGGCTGACAGCAAGAGTGATTGCTGACAGGTACCGCTGGTTTGAGAAGGGTTCCCACTGATCCGCTCCCATATCCTATTCCTCCTGAGTCTCCTCTAGATCAGGAAATAGCCCCCGGGGACTCGGTGCCCCAGCCAGAAACCAGCCAGGCTCACCCAGAAGCATCCCTCTCCCACCCATCTTAATCTATCCAGCATCAAGCTTGTCCCTGTGTTTCTCACATCCTCACCCCACTGCCATCAGCTGGTCCAAACCCACCATCCCTTTCGCGAGCTGCTCCATAACTCCATCCCTCCCACTCAGGGCAGTAGTCAGCAACATCTCTTCAGAAAGGAAATCAGGGACTTCCCTGGTGATCCAGTGGCTAAGACTCCACACTCTCAATATGGGGGACCTGAGTCTGATCCCTGGGTAGGGAACTAGATCCTTCATGCTGCAACTCAGAGTTCACAGGCTGCAACTAAAGATTCTGAATGCTGCAACAAAGGCCTGGCTCAACCAAATAAATAAAAAAAATTTTTTTTGAAAAAAGAAAAGGGAAATCAAACCCTGCTACTCCTTATGAACACCTTCCAGATTGTACACCCATGTTCATAGCTGGGTGTGAATTAAGATGGGATAATTAAGATGAGGCCACAACCCAAGAGTCCATCGATGGATGAACAGATAAGCAAAATGTGATCCAGACATAAAATGGAATCATATTCCCCTCCAAGAGGAAATAAAATCTGCAATAAGCCACAATGGATGAACCTTGAGGACGTTCTCCTGCGTGAAATAAGCCAGTCACAGAAAGATAAGTATTGCATGATTCCACTTTTATGAGGTACTTAGGCTTGTCGAAATCATAGAGACAGACAGTAGAACGGTGGTCGCCAGGAGCTGGGAGAGGTGGGGTGGGCAGTTGTTGTTTAGCAGGTATAGAGTTTCAGCTTCAAAAGATACAAGGAGGCATGGGGGTGGACACTGGTGAAGGCTCATCGATGTGAAGGTATTTAATACCAGGGAAAAGAACATTTACAGATGCCTCAGACGCTCTCCCCCTGCAGGTCTCACCTGTTCAGAGAGGACCGCCCCATCCCCCTACAAAGCGGTCTCCCTCTCCTTTTCCACCACGGTGTCCACTTCATTCTCCCCAGTGCTTAGCACATCTGTGAGTGTCTCATTTGTTTCACCGTCTGCTTAATGTCTGTCCTCCCACCAGATTGAAGCTCCACGACAGCCCCCGCCGACCTGGGCCCGCTCAGTTTATGCTTGCTTCTCTGCCATGGGTTAATACTGTCCTGACAGCAGATGCTGAGGTGGAGTTTGGGGTACGAGATTATTACTAGGGACCAATAACTGCGAAGGGAAGCAAGCGGAAGCTGGGCTGGGCCGCAGGGGAAGCTGGCCTGCAGGCCCTGCAGGCCTGGCAAAGCCTGGGCCAGCCAGGTGGGTGCTCTGGAGTAAGGACTACTTTCAGGAGCTGTCCAAATGGCACCGATGTGCTCTCGTTGTTTGCACCTCAGGGAGGGTGTGACCTTGGGCTCAGCAGCTCCCTGCAGCTGGGGCAGACCCCCAGGGGCTGGGCAGACCCCCAGGGACTGGCCACTGGCTGCTCTCAACCTCACTCCTCGCAGCTCGGCGGCAAGTTCATCTTGAAGGGGCTCCTGGCAGGACTGCTCCATGTCTATGCCAACTCCCAACTCCTAGCACAGTGCCTGGAACACAGCAGATGCTCGGGAATGAATGAATGAACATTTGATCAAATCTTGAAATACAGATAGGATTTGGAGAAGACAAGGCAGAAGTGTGTTCCAGGCAAGAAGCAAAGCTTGTACAAAGGTAAAAGGGCATGGGGAAAAACAAGGACTATTCCCAAATCAGCACATACTAAGATAGAGTTAAATTTCCATGCAGGAGTGTTGTATGAAAGGAGAGAAGGTTAGCACTCCCCTTGACAAGGATAGAAGAGGCTCTCCAGCCTGACCAGACGAATACAGTTAAGGCATGGCCGCCAACTTCGTGGCATCTAACTACTTCTTTCCAAGTTGGGCTCTGTAATAACCTAGAGGGGTGGGAATGGGTGAGAGGTAGGAGGGAGATTAAAGAGGGAGGGGACATATGTACACCTATGGTTAATTCATGTTGATGTATGACAGAAATCAAACCAATACTGTAAAGTATTGATCAATCAATTAAAAATAAATTTAAAACAGAAACTCAAGTGAAAATTAAATGAAGTTTAGGATAGTGATGTGGAGATTTTATAAATTATATAAAATTAAATTTTCTAGTAGTTTGATAAGTCAACTGAAAAGTCCACAATTCTGTTATCAAATTTATTTCTAAAAAAAAAAAGAAGATTCCACGCAGAAGAGCAGAGGAATGAGATTCAAATAGTAAGCAAGGGCCAGTGGACAAGGGCCTCATAAGTTGTACTTGAATTTTATCGCATCTGCCCAAGGCAGCTTTAAAAGGGTTTCAAGAAGGAGGAGGATACGATAAGCAGGCTTAAGAAAGATCATTCTAGTGGCCTTTCCCAGGATGGCCGAGGAGGAAGCGCTAGCAGGCAGAGGGCCATTTAGGAGGTGACTCTGAGTCGGGGAGGCCTGTGTTCTAAGGCACAGGCTTTGGAGAAGAAAGGAGGCCACCACTGACGTGGTGTCAGAAGGGGCCATGGTCAGCCTGGAGCCACCAACACGGAAGCTCGGTCAGTAGAAAATCAACATCCAAAGAACAAGGATGGCCAGGGAGGAAAACAGGAAAGCAGAGAGTCGTGGGAGCATAGGGAGAGAACAATTCAAGAAGGAAATGGTGAGAGGTTAAGGCCATGAAGAGGTCAAGCGCTATGAGGCCTGCAGTGCCCATGGGTTTGTCATCAGGAAGGCAGGACTCCAGACCTGGTTGGCACAGTGCGTCCTCCAACCCGACCTGGGCATTAGGTTTCTGAACTAAATCTGTCAACATGCTTCGGTCCAGGGTCTCGCCCAAGTCTGACCACAAGACGCTCTGGACCACTTGACTCTGGAGGCTTGAAGTCCAGCCACTTCCTTGGAGCAGAGCCCGCTGGAGTATCAGGAAACCCAAGTCTTAGTCCTGTCGCTGCCACTGGTATGGGGCCTTGGGCCTCAGTTTCTCCTGGGGTGATAGGATCAGGCGGGCTCTGCTATCTGTCCATCTACACCCCAGCGCTCAGGTCCGAAGGGAGTAGCAAAGGCGGCCAGCTCTCCAAACCCTCTGACTCAGGCACTCTAACTGCCTCCACATTGGACTCTGGGTTCCCCTCGCCCAGGCGGCCCATTGTGTGAGCTCTGTTTAACTGGGGACAGAAACTGGGTTGAAAAATGAGAATATTTACTTTTTCCACCGAGCTGATGCCCAAGTAAACATTGTGATCCCGTAAGTGGATCCCATGCCCTGCCCTCCCCACTGCAGGAGAGTATAAGAAGGTATCCCCGTGGGTACATCACCCATGAGACCACCAGATCCAGAGACAGGGCCAGAGCCTCCCCTCCAGCCTCCTGCCCACCATGAAGCTCACCATTGCCATCGTCCTGGTCACCCTGACTCTCTTCTGCAGACCTGGTAAGTATCCAGAGTCCTCCACCCCAAGCCAGCCTCAGCAACTCTCCCAGAGCTGCCCAGGAGGGGGGGCAGCTGTCCACGTCCTCTGTGTGGCTGCTTGGGAGAGCCTGGGAATACTGACTTCCAGCCAGGAAGCTGGGTCTGGCAAACAAGCCCATCTTAGGAATTTAGGCAGAGCCCTGAAGCTGTGAGGAAACTTGTAAAGGACCCCGTCTTCCATATCCAAAACCTCAGAAGTGCAGAGATGGAGAAGATCCCACCTAGACGCAGTGACGAGCAGAACAGGAGTTAACTAACAAGCTCCCCAAAGCCCCGGCCTGGACAGACCCCGAGATGCCAACAGACCTCCAGGTTTGGGGTCAACACATCACCCTGGCAGCCAAAGGGGCTGGAAGGAGCCTCATGGCTTCCAAAGAAACCCAACCCCAGGCAAGGTCTCCCATTCTGAGCAGAGAGGAATATTCTATATAGGGTTCTTCCCTTTGGGAAACTGCCAACTCAGAATGGAGATTTCTAAACATTTTTTTTTTTTTTTGTCCTCTGCAAAAAGGATTAGGAGTCTCTGAAGAGCTGCAGCTGTTATGAAGAGGAGAGTGATGAGGCCAGGGATGTGGATCCCAGCTTCCTCGAAGCCCCTGCTCTTTTGGGAACTGGGTTACTTAGCTGCTTTTTACTCCCCATCAGTCTCTTCTACTCCTTCTACAACAACAACAAAAAAATGTAAACAAATTCCAACTCCCTCACTTTCAAAGTTCCCTAAGAAAAATAGAGAGAAGTTTTATGACCTTGGGGAGTGGCAGGGGAGTTAGAAAACAGAGAGCAAGAGGCGGCAGGAGCAACCACGGTGCAGAGATGCCTGTTTTAAAGGGGAAGTAACATCATTTGGACTGAAATGTACGTTAATTAGATCTTAGCACCAGGTACAACCCAGCAAGACAGGGTGAAATACGTAGGTGGTGGGTCTGGGATGTGTTTGTATGTCTGTGTGTGTGCACATATAATAATACCAATAATAAGCTCTAAGGTTTATGTGTGCCCATTCCTATGCTGAATCCCGTTCACATATTATCTCTTTTCATTCTTACAACAACTCTATGAAGTGGGGACATTATCCCCCCTTTTTCAGATGAGAAAACTGAGCTACAGAAAGATAAAGTAACTTGCCTGATGACACAGTAAGTTGCAAAGCAGGGGTCTAAGTTCTGGAGAGGGTCTGACTTGGAGTGACCCATTTGGGTGGAACCCCAGGTTCAGGAAAGAGAGTTTGCACACAAGGTGGCAAAGTCAAAGACAGGGATTTAAGACTGAGTGGGAAGACAGGGCAAACAGGGAGCTGGGCATGGTGATTCTCCCATGACCCCAGGAGTGGTGTTGTTTAGTCGCTAAGTCATATCTGACTCTGCAACCCCATAGACTGTGGACCCCCGGCGCCTCTGTCCAGGGGGTTTCCCAAGCAAGAATACTGGAGTGGGTTGCCATTTCCTTCTCCAGGGGATCTTCCAGACCCAAGGATCGAACCTGCAATTTCCTGCATTGCAGGCAGATTCTTTACCACTCAGCCACCTGGGAAGCCCCATGATCCTGGGGGCAGGGACATAAAAAGAGAGCACGAGGGGGGCACCCTCAGGTGAAAGGAACACGGGAGGGGGACTGGGAATAGGGGCAGAGGTGTGTCTGCGGGTGGATGAACCTACAGGCCTGGCGCCCACAGCGGATGTCCCTTCCGAGCCAGGCTCAGGGGCTCGCGCTTGGCGGGTACGAGGGCCTCTTCCTGCCAGAGCCTAACTTTGTCACGTGGGCTCCGACCATCACTAACCATCAGTAAGAGGTATGTTTCCGGTGGGAGCCAAAACCCTTTGCGGCCTCTCCCCAGCCCCCACACACCACACCAAAAAAAAAAAAAGTCAGATCAGCAGCTTCTATTCTCAGAGCTCTGCCTGGAAAGAGCAGGTAGCACCTTGCCGGTTGCAACCCAGGAAGCACAAGGAAGGCTCGGGCAAGCCACAAAAAGCTGGCCACACCCAGAAAGCATCCACTTGGTGCCAAAAAGCCAATTGCTTGGAGCGTCACCCTCCAGGCCGGGCGTGAGAGGGCCCCTAGCTCTTGTGGACAGGCTCAGCTGTGTGCATCTGGCCCAGTCTAGACACCGGCCTGGATACAGGGGATCTCTCCTCTCTGTTCTCCAGCATCCACAGAGGTCTGCCCCAGCCTTCTGTATGCCTTGGGAAACCTCCTCATAGGCACGCCTTCCAGCTACGAGGCTGCCCTGGACCTTTCAGCCCTGACGAAGACATGAAAGAAGCAGCAAGACAGCTGAAGGCGCTGATAGACACCCTCTCCCCGCAGGCCAAGGACAGCGTGTTAAAGCTCATGGTACACGGTTCCCTCCACCCCCGCGGCCCGCGGCCCTGGACTGCAGTGTCAGCCACTTCGGGGCATGCGTGCATGCTCCGTCAATCAGTCGTGTCCAGCTCTGTAACTCCACGGACTGTAGCCCGCCAGGCTCCTCTGCCCATGCAATTTTCCAAGCAAGAATACTGGTGCGGTGCTGTGCTTAGTCGCTCAGTCATGTCCACCTCTTTGTGAGCCCATGGCTGTAACCCACCAGCCTCCTCTGTCCGTGGGGATTCTCCAGGCGAGAATACTGGAGTGAGTTGCCATGCCCTTCTCCAGGGGATCTTCCCAACCCAGGGATCGAACCCAGGTCTCCCACGTTGAAGGCAGATTCTTTACCATCTGAGCCACCAGGGAAGCCCCAAGAATACTGGAGTGGGTAGCCTATCCCTTTTCCAGGGGATCTTCCCAACCCAGGGATCAAACACACATCTTTTCCGTCTCCTGCATTGGCAGGCAGATTCTTTACCACTACGTCACCTGAGAAGTCCCTACTTTGGGGACACTTTTCTAATCCAGTCACAGTGCAAATGTCCCTGGGGAAGCAGGCACAGTCATCTTATCTTTTTTAAAGAAGCTCCTGAGGGACCCTCCTGGCAGCCCAGTGGTTAAGACTCCCAGCTTCCACTGCAAGGGGCATGAGTTCAATCCCTAGTCAGGGTAGCAAAAAAAAAAAAAAAGATTTAATTAAAAAATTAAAACTAGAGAAGCTTCTGAGAAATAATCCAAGCTTAGCTCCTCCCACAAATACTGAAGCTCTTAGGTGACATTAAAGTTTCTGGGTCTGGCTTTGACATTTTCATTCACTATTGTATTGAGGATTTTGTTTGTTTGTTTTAGGGGAAAATAGTACAAAGCCCAGAGTGTGCTTAGAATTTAGAAGCTGAAGATCTCCACCGCCGAGGCCCCTGCCACTCCCCGGATGCTCCTTTCACTCCATCCCCACCAGTCCTGCCTGACTCCTGCAATAAAGTACAAGCAAGCATCTCATCTGTGTCCCCACCTTTTTTATTCACCTGCTAGAATGAAAGGTGTGCCGCTGCTGGGGTGAGAATAGAGCAAAAAGAAAGGCAGTGGCCGTGGAAACACATCCCCAAGGGCCCAGGCCTTGTCTCACTTCCAGTCCACAGATGGCCGGACCAGCTTCTAGCACATACTCCCTTCCACGGGCAGAGAGCCAGGCTGGAAACATTCCCAGGGCCTTGCTCAAACCTGACCTACAGGGAACGGTGGGGGCGGTGGGAGTGTCGGCAGGGGGAACGTTAGACATGGTGGCAGCTGACCTCAGGCTGACCTTCCAACTCCCATCCATTTAGTAATGAAATTCAGCATTCTGTTTCTTCCAAGCCCTTTGGGATCCCGCTCTTGGCTTGAAAAAGAAATATTTAAGGTGATTATGCTACCCAGACATAACCGCAAACAAGATGGAGTTTTCCAGAGAGTTCCATCTCCCAAAGATAAATGGTGGATCTCTGAAGGATTTTGACAGAGCAGTGCGGTGCTCTGAGGGGCTGGCTGGCCCTGTGACAGCCTGCAAATCACATCCAGCACAGACGGTCTTTTCTCACCTACGGAAGGATCCGATTCCTGTAAGAAACTTAGAGAACAAAGGCAGGAGGGAGGAGCAGTTTCAATCCCTTGATTAGGGATCCAGGGTCCTTGAGGGGGACTTTGAGGACAGACAGAGTCTGGGGGGGCGTCCCCAGAGAGGGTCGGTTAAGTGTTTCGCTTACTTCACATTTGCCACATGAAATTATTCTCAAACTATTTTTTCAAGCAAAACCCCTCCTTCTCGTGCATTTTCTACATCCTTTTTCAGCCATCCTGATGAGGACATCCTATTTCCAGGCTGAAACTTCAGGGGCTTATGGGTCAAGCCGTCCATTCACCTCACTCTCTGTCCCCAAGAGGCTAGCGGAGGTGGGTGGGAGGGGGTCAGGCTGGTCAGCACCTGGTGACTGCCGCCCACTGGCGATGGTGCTCTTATTTGACCCCAAAGCCCTTCTCTGACTTGCCCTTGCCCCCACTCCCCGCCATCCCTTGAGTCGCATCCAGCCAACTTCCACTCAAAAAGCAAATCGGCCACCCCCTTCCTTCTTGCATGAATTCAATCCCCAGGTATTTAGTGGCACTTGTCATGTGTTCATGGTGGCGCTCGGGGCTCTGAGGAAGCCAGGAGCAGATTTCACAACCCAGCAAATATGCACGAAGCGGTTTCTCAGTGCACAACCGCACTGAGGCCCAAGTAGGGCAGAGTGAAGACAACAGCGGCCTCTGGTCTCAGGGAGCTAGTGACCTGACGGGGAAGATCGCCAGCCCCCCAAAAATCAACAAAGAAGCAGACAGACAGATAGGTAAACCCGTGCTAAAAGCATAAAAGAAATAAAGGGAGGAGGCTCCCCTGGTGGCTCAGTGGTAAAGAATCTACCTGTCAATGCAGGAGACACGGGTTCAACCCCTGATCCCGAAAGATCCCACATGCTGCAAGGTAACTAAGCCCACTCACCCCAGCTATTGAACGCGTGCTCTAGAGCCTGGGAACCACAGCTACCAAGCCCACGTGCCCTAGAGCCTGCACTCTGTAACCAGAGGAGCCACCGCAATGAGAAATCCAAGCGCCACAACTAGAGCAGCTAGACCTCACAGCAACGAAGGTCTAGCACAGACAAAAATAAACACTTAGGTAAAATTCGTTTGGAAAAAAGAAAAAAAAAAGGGAGTGAGGTAAGCAAGAGTAGCGTGGACATGGGACTTCCTGGTGGTCCAGTGGTTAAGAATCTACCTTGCAAAGCAGGGGATGCCGGGTCCATCCTTGGTCAAGGAACTAAGACCTGCTGCGGCCAAATAAATATTTTTTTAAAAAAAGAGTAGCCCAGGAATCCCCTGGCTCAAGGTCTGAGCAGAGACAGGAGGGACTGGAGGAGATGGGGGAGGCAGCCAGAGCAGAGGGGAGACAGGAGGATGATCACGCAGGGGCACAGAGGGGACTGTGGGGAGGCTGCCCAGGCTCCTTCCCGCACCCTTGCCCTCCCTGAGGCACCTGGAGCCCTGCCCTTGGACCCCAGGAGAAAATGCAGAACCTTCTGAAGAACCTTAGCTCTAGGTATCTCTCACCTGCCAGCAAACAGCCCAGACCTCCTCCCCTTATGTCCTACCATCCACCCAACCTCTCAGTTTCCTCTTGTCCCAGAGAAATCTGATTCCCCCCTCCCTCTTCTCTCTTTCCAGCCTCTGTAAATTCCATCTTTAGCCTCCCAGCTGCTCTGGCCTGAAGCCAAGGGGCAGCCCCGAGCCGTCCCTCTCCAGCACTGTCATGCCCAGCCAAGCAAGTCACCCGCAGACACCTCTGAGAACCGCCTGCCTGCCCACAGAGCCATCCTGGCCCCACCACCCCTCCCTCACCCGCACAACCTGGGGGAGGAGGGCTCCTAACTGCCTCCCAGCTCACACTCAAGCGCCCTGCAGTCTGCTCTCCACAGTAAGGCCAGAGCCAGTTATCAAATGAAAACCCCCTTTTACGGCCTCTCCCCTACTCCAATCAAGTCAAGCTCTTTGAAGCTTCCCCACACTCTTCTCATCAACTAACTGCAAATGCAGAATGCACCCATCACTGGTTCTCATCTCCCATCCTTCCCACTGCTCACTCCCTCTTTGCAGTCCACCCCGCTGGCCTGCAGTTCTTTTTGTTTTTTAAGAACCAAGCCGCCAAGCCCCTTCCTACCTCAGGGCCTTTGCACAGGCCACACAGCATTAATTGCTGGAAATTGTTGACAGTTGCTGTAAAAATTCACCCTAGGGACTTCCCTGGTGGTTCAGTGGCTAAAACTCTGAGTTCCCAATGCAGGTGGCCTGGGTTCCATCCCTGGTTAGGGAACTAGATAGATCCCCACATGCCACAACTAAAAGTTTTCATGCCACAGATAAAAGATTCCACATGCCATAGCAAGGACCAAAGATCCCACGTCCACTGCTAAGACCCGGCACAGCCAAATAAAATAAATTTATTTTATGTATTAAAATAAATAAATATTTATTTATTTTTTAAAAAAATATTGGTGCCTGGTCGGGAAACTAAGATCTCACATGCCCTCTGGTGCACCCCCTCAAAAGAAGAAAAAAAAAATCGCCCTAGAGCAAAATAAGCAAAGACTAGAACTCATCCTAAACGTGGGTCCCATGTGGATATAAACACCCTCCAAACATCCCCTGTCCCGGGACAATCAGTCCCTGACCCGGCCACACCATCCCCAGATATTGAATGAAACTGGAGGACGCGCACAGGGAAAGCGGGAATGGAGAGGGTATCCGCAGAGGTCACAGAACGAGAGGGTTGCAGGGAGAAACCTCTTCGGTTCGGATTTTTCCAAGAAGCAACGTGGTCCTTCGGGGACGCGCCTTCCGCGCCTTCAGCAGCCGGCGCCACCATGGCCACTAGGGGGCAGTGTCGACCAAGGTGTCCAGGTCGGGGCTTCTGAGCCCTGCAGCTCCACGCAGCCTGGCTCAGTCCGCGGGACACGTGATGAAACGCAGTTCCTTTCTAGGTTTGGTGTTTTGGGTTGTTTTGTTTTTTTTTTTTTAATCATCTGTGATTGCTTTAACTTGATTTTTCAGGGTTTGTTTGTTTGTTTTTCTTAATAAGAATTCTGAGGAAAAACAGGGGCAGTCATACAAAGTTGCTGCCCGCTGAACTCTGCCAGGCATGTGTCAGCTCTTTTGGAATTAGTAATAATTTCCTTCCCCAACAATTGCGAGGGCCAGTCCAGCAGAATCTAGAACGTGAGATGATCTGGAAGGTACAGAGGAGCCCCGGACGCTAGTGGAGCGGGTCCTCTGACCTCCGTCCACCTTTTTTAACATCTCAAGCAACCTAATAATTACTTTTATTGATTGTTTACTCCCCCGGCAAGCATCTCTGCAGTTTCTTATTTCTTCCTCACACAATCCAGATTCAAAGCCAGACCCCCAACCCCTGCCCTACAGTAGAGATAGGATCCCAAAGGCAGGAATTTCCTGAGCTATTAACTGAAATGACGCTGATGAAAAATGTCCACCTACCCGCCCCCAAATATGCACCTACGTGCCTGCTTATGCAGACACACACACACACACACACACACACACACTCAGACTATAGCCATCCCACCCCTCCCTATCTGCCACAAAGGAGGGCCTGTGATTGTAAAAATTCCAGAGCGGGTCAGGGGAACTGACAGTTCCAGAAGAGATTCTTGGTAGAGGGTGGGGCCTCGCTAGGCGTGGGGAGCCTCCTGCCTCCCCTCTCCCCCACTGCTGAGTCCCCCAGGTTCCTTTGCATCCAGGTCATCTTTAGCTCACATACCTTGACCTCCAGTGAGCCATCCACCTAGGTGAGTGTTGTTCAAACAGATAAGGATCCAGGGCCATAAAAGGTTCAGAATTTTAATTACCTATTCAGAACTAGGGAACTATTTACCTGGAGCAAATACAGCAGGTATCTGGGGACAAAAGGAAGTCCAATTATATGGCAGAGAGAGTCTCCACCTCAGAGGAGCTGCAAATGTAGGCGATCCCAAGAATGCGAGCTGTCAGCACACAGAAATGTACATTCAGTTTTAAAAGAGCAGAATGCAAGATGAACTGATCACAGCCACAGAAAAAGCACATATCTGTGTGACTCATGTTTCGGGAAAGCAGAAAAAAATTAGAGAAATGAAAGAATGTCATGAGATTCTTTTTTGTCTTTTTTTCTTTTCTGCCTGGCCACACTGGGGCCATGGCTTATCTTTGAACAAACCTCAAGCTAAGAAGGATTTTTATGTTTGAAGAAGGAGGATGAGGAGAAGTGCGTCCAGCCCTAGTTATATAAATATATATGATCAGCCTTTTTCACTATGAATATACTAAACTCTAAAATGCAAGGAGGCCAATGTAATGAATAGAAGCCTTCCGGGTTTGAGAAGCATTATGCAAACTATGTAAAGTGACAATGTAATACGTCTGGGACTTTCCTGGTGGTCCAGTGGCTAACAGCCACACTCCAAATGCAGGGGACCCAGGTTCAATCCCTGGTCAGGGATTTAGATCCCACATGCCACAGCTAAAGATTGTGCATACTGCAGCTAAGATCTCTCACAGCCAAATAAATAAATAGGTTTTTAAAATTAAAAACAGTAAAAAAAAATTTTTAAATAAGAAATGTAAAATGTATCTCAATAAAGCCAAAAAAGTTAAAAGCAAGAAATGTATTTTTAGCACTATATTACTTTTAGCATTGATACTTTTGAAGAGCCCAGAGGAAAGACCCCATTTCTTGATCATGTTATAAACTAAACTGTGAATCTGGGAGAAATTTTTTTTTTTAATATATTACTCCCACAACCTGCAACCAAAAGAACAATTACTATTTATTTGATTTTTGGCCACCCCATGTGACTTGCAAGATCTTAGTTTCTGGACCAGGTATCGAACACCTATCCCGAGCATTGGGAGTGTGGAATCTTAATCACTGCACCACCAGATAAATCCCAGTTAGATTTATTCTTAAAGGAAGCTGAAGAGCAGTAGTCATTACTAAACATGGCCATCATTGCAGAATCATTGCAACACTGCAGAATCCAAGGACTTGCCCTTGCTATGTCAACATATAGCCTAAACTGATGGATCTGTAGGAAAGCTGCAGTTTTACACCCTCAACACGTGAGCGGATTGAAGTTAGCCTGGCAGGAAAATCTATAAATGATTCATGAAGCAGGAAGAGGAACCAAAACCAACTCTCATCAACTTTATTAAGATGATATGGATAAAATAATGTCTAGTTTATGGCTAATGCAAGCAAGCTGTTTGCAGATGCCAGGGGTTTTGTGAGTAGTCATTCACCATAGGGTGGTTGTTGTTCAGAGTGGCTTCAGATAAATGATAAAGAAAACATCAATTGATGATGAAAGAGCCACACAAACAATGCCTTCTGCAGCGTGTAATTAGGGAGCGTTCCTCCCCAGGCACTTACGGAACACACCAGTGGGCACATGGAAACAATGTGAGAATGAATCATAAGAGTTAGCCACCCAACATATTTCCATGAGCAAACCCAAATTATGAACCTCTAGTATATGCAGAAATAAATCTGAAGATAGATTCAGCTAAGCATGCACAGTTGCTAGCATCAGAATGGGTCAACCAGGGCCTTGAAACTCAGACTTGTCCCCCATCAAATGAATGGATTCCAAGCCTATGACAAGAATCGAGTTAACTCAGACATAGTTGAAGCTGTGTCTGCAGCACCCGAGCATCCTGAGTGTCTGCAAGGGATTCAGCTCAAAGTGTCCTTTAGAATTCCCTCTTACGACGCTGGTGATACATGTGGACAGGTTGGAGACGCTCTCGGTCAGGGGCTCCCAGGGAGAAAGCCTGGGCCCTCTTCTCATCTCATGGGTAGTGAGGAGATGAGGACCGACCTCAGGGCACTGGGGCCAGAAGAAGGCTCTCCTGACCTCTGACCATATGCTTCCATAGGTCTCTGAGTCCACCGCTTTCTCAATTTACCTTGAATGTGCCCCCTTCTCTCTACTCCAACCCCAGTACCACGCCTTTGCTGTCTGTGGCCTGGGATATTGCAAATAACCTCCGAACTAGTTTCCTGCGGCTGCTGTAATAAACTACCACAAACTTAATGTTTGGTGTGTTTTTTTTTAATCCTCAAATGTATTATCTTACAGATCTGGAGGTCAGAAATTCAAAATGATTTCTCTGGACTAAAACCCAAAGTGCTGGCAGGCTGTGCTCCTTCTGGAGACTCCCAGGGGAGAGTGTGTTTCCTTCCTTTTTCAGTTTCTAGAGGCCACCTTCATTCCTTGGCTTGCGGCCCCTGCTCCCACCTTCAAAGTCAGCGGAGCAGGCTCCACTCTCCCTCTGACCTCCTCTTCTGCCTCTGGCCTCCTCCTCTGCCTCCCTCTTCCATGTGGATGGACCCTTGTGACTGCTCTGGGCCCAGCCGGGTAATCCAATGTGATCGCTTCATCTCAGCAGCAGCTGATTAGCAACCTTAATTCCATTTGCCACCCTCTTTTCCTTTTGCACGTAACCTAACGTATTCACAGCTTCTGGGGATGAGATCATGGCCATTTTGGGAGACCATTATCCAGCTCCTAGGTGGCCTCTAAGATTTCAGTCTCATCCCTTTCCACAATATACTTCCCGTGGTTGCCAAAAATCAAAGAGTCATCTTCAAAGCTTTTGATGAAAATCCTTCTCTACTAACAGTCCCCTACAGGATAAAGTCCAGGCTCCTCAATAGCCTAGGAGGCCCTCCTAGGAGTCTGGCCCTGCCTGAGCTCTGTACTCAAATCTTGCTGCTTCCCCCACCTACACCAGGGGTACAGCAGTGGACAGGACTTGGAAATAAGCTGCCCTCCAGGTCAGGCTGGTCCATTCAGACAGTGGATGCAGTAAGCCATCTCTGGGGAATGAATCAAGAGATGGTCTCTAACAAGGAGAAAAGAATGCAGCCACAGCCTACACTCCACCAGGGTGATGAGTCATCTGGGGTGTGGGACTAGGCTGTGACTGTCACGTAGGACATGGAAATCCAACCCGATGTCCTGGGCCAAAGAGAAGGAAATGGATTGCATCGAGAGGGAGGCACAGGGGTCCTGAGTGGAGAGAAAGAGCGGTGGAAGAACGCTTAGCAGTTCTAACTGCGCTTGCCTCCCGACCTTCCTGACGCTTGTCTGCAGGAAAGGGCGTGCCTTTCGGTTTGCTAGCCTCTGATTGATGAACCTGCTAACACACTTTTTTTTTTTTTTGGCTGCCCACAGGCTACTCTAGTTGCTGCACACAGGCTTCTCTAGTTGCGGTGAATGGGCTCTCTAGACAAAATCGCGTGTGTTCAGGGTGGTTCGCCTATAGACTGCGTGGGCTATCTAGTTGCCCCGCAGCACATGGGATCTTAGTTGCCCGACCAGGGATCGAACTTGCATCCCCTGTATTGGAAGGCGGATTCTTAACCACTGGACCACGAGGGAAGTTCCTCCACCAGTGTGCTTCTGGTTGCAGCCCTCAGTCTGGACGCTTGGTTAGTGTGCTGCTGCCCCTGGGAGTGGAACTCTTATACTGTGTCCCTCACGCAGGTCCTGAGGCTACAGAGCCACGAGATATACCCAGGCAGGGCTGTCTAAGGACAACCAGAACCCACTTCTCATCAGTCCCCCAACCCAGGGGGATGGGGCAGAAGGGAGAGCAAAAGGCCCATGTCCTAATGCTACCAGCCCAGAACAGCCCATCTTCCTGGTGGCAGACCTCCTTCCTCGGGTGACACTTTCCGCATTACCATGCAGCACACACATTAATATTGAAACAGGCAACAAACCCATGCTACTCCCACCTCCCCAGACTCTAGGCTCCGCTTTCCAAAAAGTCACCTGAAGACCCAAGCTCCGTCCTCCATGCCCTATGCAAAGTCTGGGATATAGCTATATATATAAAATATACATAGTTTTAACTCATTATTTTATCTAAAATTCAAATTTAACCAGGCATCTTGCATTGATCTTATGGGAAAACCCAAACAAACTTTTTGACCAACCTAATATCATTATCTGTGAAATCTGGCAACTTTAAGATTCCTTCAAGGCTCAGCTCCTGGGATTTCCCTGGTGGTCCAGTGGTTAAGAATCCACCTTCCAATGCAGGGGATTTGGGTTTGAACTCTGGTCAAAGAACTAAGATCCCACATGCCGAGGGACAACCAAGCCCATGTGCCTTAACTACAGAGCCCACGGGTTCTGGAACCCATATACCAAAACTAAGACCCGATGTAGTCAAAAAACAATACAACAAATAAATTTAAAAAATTTTTAATACATCTTTGTAAAAAAAATCAAAACAAAACTGAGCTCTGGACTCTTCCTCTAGTGGATAAGTTAAGACCAGTGTGGAAACTAAGACTGTAGATTAAGTACATTACACGAATGGAGAGCCTTTTTATTCCCCCTCTGTTCTTCCAGGTGGGACCACGTTGATGACCAAATGGTGCCAGCGAGGTAACCCCAAAGTCTCCCAAAGTCAGGGCCATCAATCTCTGGCCAACCTGCTGGAGGAAGGCAAGCACTCTGTGGGCAGGAGTTCTAACCAAAGTCATCAACACATTCCAAAAACTCAGAAACTCACTCTTTCCTTCTTCCTTCTCGTTTCTCATAAAGATGAGATTAGCCAATGAAACTGGATTCTTTGAACCCACAAACCCATCTGAAATGCATTCACTTCACGATCGATAAATTTCAAGACCTGACTATTCTGCAATTGCATTGACGTTGAAGATGTTAAATATTAACCCAAAACCAAAAAAAATTATCTTTTGATATCTACACCGTAGGCAAGAATTTCAGACTGTACCCCAGTGACCCAAAACTTTGAAAAATTCTTTGCCTAAAGAAATGTACTGAATGACATGTTGAAATATTGATTTGTGTGTGTGCGTGTAGACTAATGAAGAAACTCCGGGAAATGCAGAAGGACAGGGAAGCCTGGCGAGCTGCAGTCCATGGGGTCACAAAGAGTCGGACACGACGGAGCAACTGAACAACAAAAAAAAAGAAAAAGTGGGGAGAGGGGAAGGGAAGAAAGACGGAGAAAGGAAGGAGAGGAAGGAGAGAAGGAGTTGATGGTCTGTGTCTTCATCACTTGGGAGCAGAAGTCAGATACTGACTCTCAAAAATAGTGTCAGACAGTTGCTGCCTGTCGTCAACATGCCCAATAATTTTAGCAACGCCAGGGAAGGGAGTAGTGAAAAGGTTGACTCAGCACAGATGCTCGATAGATGTTTATTGAGTAAAGAAATGAGGAACCATCACCTAAGCCCTGTCACCAAAGCCCACTCTGGTTACAAACCCGCTCCCCTGGGAAGTGACAAAATGCACCAGAAAGAGCTGGCGCTCAGCAGTCCTGCCTCTAGCACGGGCTGGGGCGCTAACAGCCGCCTCGTGGAAGGTATTCCTTTAACTGCAGGTGTTTGTTTCCTTTGGCACGGCGATATGTAATTTCCCATTTTTAGAACAATGCTCCAAAGAACCGTCACAAAAACAACCTTCGGAGGGGGCGGGTTTCTTCCTGGCCAAGGCTACAGCCCTGTAAAACAACAATAGCAAGAGTTTTTTATTCAAAACACAGTTTGCATCTCCCCACAAAATCAGGAGGGCTTTCTAGTTAACTGTGCACAGGCTGAAGAAAAAAATGTTCCCCCCTGCACCCCTTGGAAGAGCATCCTAACAAATGCTTGCCTTTGGGAGGGGTCAGTTTGGAAGCGACTCCACAGTGGAATCTGTTTTGGTCTTGACACGCCTCCCTCTGCGGGTTCCCATGTGGCAGGGGTAGAAAGGAAGCCCGGAGAAAGGCAGGGTCTGTCCTTCGGGTGCCCCGAGCTAGCCTGAGGCCAGAGAGGACAGTGTGTTCTTGAGAACGTGCCAACAGCAGGCCGAAGGTGGTGAGGAACCGGGCGGGGTGAGATGCGCGACCTCTGGTCTTAGCCATCAAGGAGCCTCTCATCATCTCTCCAAACCAACTTTCTAACTTTCTTCCTGCTTCTTACTCGCCAGAGAGGAGCTCCCAGACTTGAGTCCTCACTCCCCCTTTGCCATCTACCAGCACCTTCCTTCCATCCCACCCCTTCCACTCATCTCTGCCTGTGGCCGAGCTGACTTCACCTCCCACGTGGGTCTGCACACCCCACCTTCCTCCTACACCACCTCCTGCTCAAGAATGTTCCACGACATCAGTTCCTCTAGAAAATGACCAGCCTTCTTGGTGGACCTGTCTTCCTTTCCAACTTGATCTTCCACTGTCTCAACATAAATCTTAGGCACTCACCCAAACGGTGGGCTCACTCTACCCCAATCCCACCTCCTCTAGGTACCCCCTCCTTCTCCCTCCCCTGACTTAGAATGACCTCGGTTCTCTCTCTAGGTGCAAATCATACCCGTTTTTGAAGGTCGACACAAATAATACCATCTTGCTGATCAATCTGGTTGAAAATGACCTCCATATCTTCTCCCTCACTGAAGCACTACGATTCTGCTCCCTTCTCTCTGTATCTCCACTTTGTGAAGAAATCATTAGCATAACTTTTTCCCCCCAAACATGTGTTGAATGGTTGAGAGGAGTAAAGTCTTTTAAGAGGGTTGAGGGACTTTCCTGGAAGTCCAGTGGTTAAGATTCCATACTTCCAATGTAAGGGTCAGATTCAGTCCCAGATTGGGAGAACTAAGATCTCACATGCTTTTTAATACATCTTTGTAAAAAAAATCAAAACAAAACTGAGCTCTGGACTCTTCCTCTAGTGGATAAGTTAACACCAGTGTGGAAACTAAGATTGTAGATTAAGTACATTACACGAATGGAGAGCCTTTTTATTCCCCCTCTGTTCTTCCAGGTGGGACCACGTTGATGACCAAATGGTGCCAGCGAGGTAACCCCAAAGTCTCCCAAAGTCAGGGCCATCAATCTCTGGCCAACCTGCTGGAGGAAGGCAAGCACTCTGTGGGCAGGAAGTTCTAACCAAAGTCATCAACACATTCCAAAAACTCAGAAACTCACTCTTTCCTTCTTCCTTCTCGTTTCTCATAAAGATGAGATTAGCCAATGAAACTGGATTCTTTGAACCCACAAACCCATCTGAAATGCATTCACTTCACGATCGATAAATTTCAAGACCTGACTATTCTGCAATTGCATTGACGTTGAAGATGTTAAATATTAACCCAAAACCAAAAAAAATTATCTTTTGATATCTACACCGTAGGCAAGAATTTCAGAATGTACCCCAGTGACCCAAAACTTTGAAAAATTCTTTGCCTAAAGAAATGTACTGAATGACATGTTGAAATATTGATTTGTGTGTGTGCGTGTAGACTAATGAAGAAACTCCGGGAAATGCAGAAGGACAGGGAAGCCTGGCGAGCTGCAGTCCATGGGGTCACAAAGAGTCGGACACGACGGAGCAACTGAACAACAAAAAAAAAGAAAAAGTGGGGAGAGGGGAAGGGAAGAAAGACGGAGAAAGGAAGGAGAGGAAGGAGAGAAGGAGTTGATGGTCTGTGTCTTCATCACTTGGGAGCAGAAGTCAGATACTGACTCTCAAAAATAGTGTCAGACAGTTGCTGCCTGTCGTCAACATGCCCAATAATTTTAGCAACGCCAGGGAAGGGAGTAGTGAAAAGGTTGACTCAGCACAGATGCTCGATAGATGTTTATTGAGTAAAGAAATGAGGAACCATCACCTAAGCCCTGTCACCAAAGCCCATCTGGTTACAAACCCGCTCCCCTGGGAAGTGACAAAATGCACCAGAAAGAGCTGGCGCTCAGCAGTCCTGCCTCTAGCACGGGCTGGGGCGCTAACAGCCGCCTCGTGGAAGGTATTCCTTTAACTGCAGGTGTTTGTTTCCTTTGGCACGGCGATATGTAATTTCCCATTTTTAGAACAATGCTCCAAAGAACCGTCACAAAAACAACCTTCGGAGGGGGCGGGTTTCTTCCTGGCCAAGGCTACAGCCCTGTAAAACAACAATAGCAAAGAGTTTTTTATTCAAAACACAGTTTGCATCTCCCCACGAAATCAGGAGGGCTTTCTAGTTAACTGTGCACAGGCTGAAGAAAAAAATGTTCCCCCCTGCACCCCTTGGAAGAGCATCCTAACAAATGCTTGCCTTTGGGAGGGGTCAGTTTGGAAGCGACTCCACAGTGGAATCTGTTTTGGTCTTGACACGCCTCCCTCTGCGGGTTCCCATGTGGCAGGGGTAGAAAGGAAGCCCGGAGAAAGGCAGGGTCTGTCCTTCGGGTGCCCCGAGCTAGCCTGAGGCCAGAGAGGACAGTGTGTTCTTGAGAACGTGCCAACAGCAGGCCGAAGGTGGTGAGGAACCGGGCGGGGTGAGATGCGCGACCTCTGGTCTTAGCCATCAAGGAGCCTCTCATCATCTCTCCAAACCAACTTTCTAACTTTCTTCCTGCTTCTTACTCGCCAGAGAGGAGCTCCCAGACTTGAGTCCTCACTCCCCCTTTGCCATCTACCAGCACCTTCCTTCCATCCCACCCCTTCCACTCATCTCTGCCTGTGGCCGAGCTGACTTCACCTCCCACGTGGGTCTGCACACCCCACCTTCCTCCTACACCACCTCCTGCTCAAGAATGTTCCACGACATCAGTTCCTCTAGAAAATGACCAGCCTTCTTGGTGGACCTGTCTTCCTTTCCAACTTGATCTTCCACTGTCTCAACATAAATCTTAGGCACTCACCCAAACGGTGGGCTCACTCTACCCCAATCCCACTCCTCTAGGTACCCCCTCCTTCTCCCTCCCCTGACTTAGAATGACCTCGGTTCTCTCTCTAGGTGCAAATCATACCCGTTTTTGAAGGTCGACACAAATAATACCATCTTGCTGATCAATCTGGTTGAAAATGACCTCCATATCTTCTCCCTCACTGAAGCACTACGATTCTGCTCCCTTCTCTCTGTATCTCCACTTTGTGAAGAAATCATTAGCATAACTTTTTCCCCCCAAACATGTGTTGAATGGTTGAGAGGAGTAAAGTCTTTTTAAGAGGGTTGAGGGACTTTCCTGGAAGTCCAGTGGTTAAGATTCCATACTTCCAATGTAAGGGTCAGATTCAGTCCCAGATTGGGAGAACTAAGATCTCACATGCTGTGCATCTTGGCCCAAAAATGAAAAGTAATAACAGTGTTGGAGGCAATTATTAAAAGGGAGTCAGTAAAGGGAAAACTCTGACATTTCTACACCACCCTCTTCTGAGCGCTTGCTATGGGGCTGACACTGAGCTGAGAACTTCTTATGTACGACCTCGATTTACCCTCTCAATGAGACTACAAGGTAAGTATCGCAGTCCCTTTTGTACAGACAAGGAAACAAGGGCTTTGAGAAATTTCCCGAGAGCCTCACAGTTTAAGGGAAGCACAGCTAGAGTTCAAGCTTGGCTCACAACACGGATTGCTATGGCCAATAATCAGTATTTCATTCTCAGAGAATTTATAACACAGAACAGTTAGGATGAACTGGCAAGGTAGGAAACCATGAGTTCTTTCTTCTTCCGATTGGAACAAATTCATGGAAAGGATGCATAAAAGGGATTTTAAAAAGAATAAAAAGGGATTTCAGTTCCTGGAATATCAGGATACATGATGAAGTTCTCTATGTGCTGGGCTGTGCTAAGTCGCTTCAGTCGTGTCCAACTCTTTGCCACCCTGTGGACTGTAGCCCTCCCGGTTCCTCTGGCCATGGGATTCTCCAGGCAAGAATATTGGAGTGGGTTGCTGTGCCCTCCTCCAGGGGATTTCTCGAACCAGGGATGGAACCCACGTCTCTTGCATTGGCAGATGGGTTATTTGCCACTAGTGCCACCTGAAAAGCCCTGAAATTCTCTGTAACATATGGTATCTAAAGACTTCCCTGGCAGCCCAGCAGTTAAGATTCCGTGATTCCAGTGCATGGGGTATGGGTTTGATCCCCGGGCAGTGGCAGGAGTTCTGATTGTGGAGTTCAAGTCCTGACCCCTGCACCTACCAGCTGGGAGTCTCAGACAAGCTGGTGAACCTCTCTAAGCCTCAGTTTCCTCATCTGTAAAATGAGCATAGTTACCTGGCCAAAGGGGACTTTGGGTGGATGAAGTGAAATAATCTATACAAAGCTCCTGGTACATATAAGGTGTTTAATACATTATTATTGCTGTTATTACTTCCCTTGGACATGAGAATATGCATTCCTTTTCATTTATTTTAAACCAAAGCATCACATGTAAAAAGTACATAAAATGCATTCATCTACTTGATAATAATCTACATATATACGCACATATATACCCACCACCCCAGTCTGTATACAAACAAGTTCTGTCTCCCTCCAAAGTTCCCTCCTGCACCTTCTCATTCCATATACCCACCAAACACAACCATCATCAGACTCATCATAGTTTCTCTTTGCTTCTCCCTGAACTTCAGATGTCTAGCCAAAGCTATGGTTTTTCCAGTAGTCATGTGTGGATGTGGGGTTGGACTATAAAGAAAGTTGAGCGCCCAAGAATTGATGCTTTTGAACTGTGGTGTTGGAGAAGATTCTTGAGAGTCCCTTGGACTGCAAGGAGATCCAACCAGTCAGTCCTAAAGGAAATCAGTCCTGAATATTCACTGGGAGGACTGATGCTAAAGCTGAAACTCCACTTTAAAAAGACTTGACTTTGGCCACTTGATGCAAAGAACTGACTCATCGGAAAAGACCCTGATGCTGGGAAAGATCGAAGGCGAGAGGAGAAGGGGATGACAGAGGGTGAGATGGTTGGATGGCATCACTGACTCAGTGGACATGAGTTTGGGCAAGCTCTGGAAGTTGGCGATGGACGGGGAAGCCTGGTATGCTGCAGTCCATGAGGTCGCAAGAGTTGGACACGACTGAGCGACTGAATTGAACTGCACTGAACTTCGGATGAATGGATGCAGACAGTGTGCAATCTGTCATGGTGGCATGTGGCGTTCCATCGGATGACCAGACCACAATCAGTGTTTCCAGTCTTCTACTGATGGGATTGGGCAGTAGCTCCTTTGAGCACTCTGTACATAATTTTTGGTCAGCTCAGGCACTGGTTATATATACCTGTGAGTGGAATTACTGGATTCAAGAGTAGGCATAGCTTTAAGTTTACTAGAGTCTGCCAGTGTTCCGGAGAGGCTATTCTATCTCTATATCCCCCACAGCAATGCACGTTAGTTTCAGTGGTTCCATGTCTTTAATGGCACCTGGCGTTCACTCTTATTTTAGTATTTCTGGTGGCTGTGTAGAGGTATCTCTTTGTGGTGTTAATTTGCATTTTCCTGATGAGTAATGATGTTGAGCTCCTTTTCACAGTTTATTTGGCCATCTGTACATGCTCTTCTGTGAGTGTCTGTAAGGTTTTTGCTCAGCTTTTATTGGGTTGTTTGCCTTTTCCTTGTTGATTTATAGTTGTTCTTCATTTACTCTGGAGATGATATATGTACAGATATATATATTGCAGCTATCTTCTTCCAAAACTGAGACTTTCCGTTTCATGTTTTTAAAGTTGCCTTTTAAAAATGTATTTTTTTACTTGAAGTTGATTTACTACGTTATGTTAGTTTCAGGCGTACAGCAAAGTGATTCTGATTTTTTTTCGTGTACTTTTCCATTATAGGCTATTATGAAAATATTGAGTATAGTTCCTTGTGCTATACAGTAGGTCTTTGTTGGTTATCTATTTGATACATAGCAATGTATATCTGTCAATCCCAAGCTCCTAATTTGTTCCTCCTTCCCTTTCCCCTTTGATAACTAAAAGTTTGTTTTCCATGTCTGTAAGTCTATTTCCATTTGGTAAATAAGTTCACTTGTATCATCTTTTTAGATTCCACACATAAGTGATAACATATATTTACATTTCTTTTCTGATTTACCTCATTAGTTTGATCATCTCTAGCTCATCCACGAAGCTGCAAATGGCATTATTTCATTCTTTTTTATGGCTGAGTAGTATTCCATTGTGTGTATATACCACATCTTGTTTAGCCATTCATCTGTCAATAGACACTTAGGTTGCTTCCATGCCTTGGCTATTATGAATAAGACTGCTATGAACATTGGGGGTGCACATATCTTTTCTAATTAGAATTTCCTTCTTTTCATGTTTTTAACAGTGCTTTTGATGAAGAGCCCTGGAGGCTAAGAGGGTAAAGTGCCTGCCTGAAACGCAGGAGATCGGGGTTCAATCCCTAGGCTGGGAAGATACCCTGGAGAAGGAAATGGCAATCCACTTTAGTACTCTTGCCTGGAAAATCACATGGACGGAGGAGCCTGGTAGGCTACAGTCCATGGGAGTCGCAAAGAGTTGGACACGACTGAGCAACTTCACTTTCACTTTGATGAAGAGACGCTTTTAATTTGGATAAAGTCCAATTTATCTAGTTTTCTTCTATGGTTAAGATGTGCTTTTTGGTGTTCTCTTTCAGAAACGTTTGCCCACCTCCACGGTCACGAAGACACTCTATGTTAATTTCTTTTAATAATCTCATGTTCATGGTATCTTCTTGTCGAGTTGGAGATTGATTGTTAATTCAGTGAGGAGCAAAGTTCTCACAGGAAACATCAATGAAGCATGACCGGCCCCCATGATAACGCTCAGGCAGTAATGACTGCCTAGGTCTTGGGACCGTCCAGTCTGCCCTTTGGCGGCATCAGCAGGCACCCTTGCTGACTGGCTGTGCTGCTGAGATTTCACTGGAGGAGCCCCTAAGAGAGGAGCGGCATCTTTAAGAGTGAGTCACAGAGGAGGAGATGGCAGTCCCCCTCAGTGTGGGCCCAGCAACTCACACTCACACCCCCCAACAGTGATCACCTTGCAAGCACATCCTCCTCTTCCCCTTTAAAAACCTTTTCCCCATGCATTTCCTTTGCTCCCTGAAATTTCCCTTTCATTATCTAGCCATTTATCAACTGGGGGCATTTGTTATACGTTTGTCTTTTAAATCATTTCTTCCCTTCTGTCTCTCCATCCCTAAAAGCAGCATTTCTCAGCCTCAGTCCTGTTTTCACTTTGGACCAGATACTCCTGTGCTGGTGGGTGGGGGTCTCTACACTGGAGGATGCAGGACTCTCCCTGTTTCTCTTTTTCCTACCTTTCTTCTCCCTGTCAATCAAGAAACCCACAGGAAAAGTGAGGGGGTGGCTGGGAGGTGAATCATAGCTTTTTCAAGCTCTCAGGGGCCTCAGATATGATCTTGTGCAACCCCCGCTTTTACAGATGAGGAAACGGATCTGAGTGGGGGAGGGGAGGATGCATCCCAGACGAATCAAGGAATAAGGGGTGGGTTGGGGGAGGGGAAGGCAAGTGCCAGGCCACAGAGGAAATCAAAATTCCAGGGCCTGAAGCAGAATTTCCAGTCCCACCAGGAAACCTGGGATTGCTTCCCACAGCTCCTTTCTTTTTCCAAGCAGGAGCCCCATTCCAGAAACAACCCAGTACTGGTCAGATGGAGGTGCAGAACCAGAACCAACAAGCCCCCAGCATGCGGTCAGGAGTGCCAGTCCCTGGCACCCGTGCTAGCGTTTCCAGTGGACATAGATGACCACAATTTCAGCGAAGGTGTTTCGTGATGACTAATGCTATAAGTCGTATATATATCACTAATCTTAGCTTAATCCTATAATTATGAGGGAACTGAAGGTCAGGCCACCTGGCCACACCTGTCCCGGTGGAGAAGTTACAGAGCAAGAGATCCATGAGAGCAGGAGGGAGCCCTGAGACCGTGTCAGTCCTGGCCTGTCTCCAGGCATGCAGATGGCTTGGGAGAGCCCTCGGTCAGAATCTCCCAAGTCACACGGTAGGTGTTAACACCTGTTGAGCGCTTACTATGCCCTGGACACTGTTCTAAACAGCCTGTGAATACATGAATTCAGTCCCTCCTCCCCCAGCCACTGAAGGAGACACTGTCATTCTCCCATGTTGGAGATGCTGATACGGACCCCAGGGAAACCTTGGTCAAGCATTGGGGTGCTCTCATGGGGCATCTATATGGGGTCACAAGCAACACAAATCACCTCCCTCCTGCTGTAGCCCATGTCAGCCTCACCCCCTCAGACAAGTGTGGAGGCACTCTGGTGTGTAAACGCCTATCCCTGTAGCTGTATATCCATCCCTATAGATATACAGTGGAATGCTACTCAGCAATACAAAAGAATGCGATAATGCCATTTGTGCAACATGGACGGACCTAGAGACTATTATCATACTGAGTGAAGTAAGTCAGAGAAGGACAGATATCACAGGATATCACTTATATGTGGAATTTTAAATGTGATAGAAACAAACTTATTTACAAAATAGACTCACCGGCATAGGAGAAAAACAAACTTACGGTTACCAAAGGAGGCAGGGAGTCGGGGAGGAATAAATTAGGAGTTTGGGATTAGCAAATACAAACTACCATATATAAAATAGATAAACAACAAGGTCTACTATATAGCACAGAACTATATTCAGTATCATATAAGAAACCAAATGGAAAAGAATATGAAAAAGAATATACATTTATATGTATAATTGATCACTTTGCTTTACACCAGAAACTAACACAATATTGTAAATCAACTATACTTCAATTTAAATTTTTTTAAATAAAAATAAATTAAAGGGAGTTCCCTGTTGGTCTGGTGGTTAGGATTCTGCACTTTCACTACTGAGGGCCCAGATTAAATCCCTGGATGGGGAACTGAGATCCCAAAATATGAGTGTCACGGCCAAAATTAATAAATAGTAAGTCAAATGTAAATTTAAATAAATAATCTTTTTTAGAAAGCCTACGCCAAGAACCTACACAAAGCCCTGGGTGGTGCTCAAGATTTTAGTGGTACGTAATGAACATTTTTACTTTAGCAGTTAAGAATTTGTTTCAGTGCTTACTAGAAATCCAGGTTTCATTTATGGTAGTGATATAAAGGTTTTTTTGTAATTAAATGTAAGTTTTAACATTTATTTTCTTAATTAATTTACTTCATGGCTGCTCTAGGTCTTTGTTGCTGCTTGCGGGCTTCTCATTACCATGACTTCCCTTGGTGCGGAGCACCAGCTCTGGAGCACAGGCGCAGAGCTGTGGCGCCCCGGCTAAGTTGCTCCATGGCATGTGGGATCTTCCTGGACCAGGGATCAAACCAGTGTCGCTTGCATTGCAAGGCGAGTTCTTAACCACCAGACCACGAGTTATGTATGCTGTGCTCAGTCGTGTCCGACTCTTTTGTGACGTCATGGATGATCGCCCACTAGGCTTCTCTGTCCACGGGATTCTCTAGGCAAGTACACTGGAGTGGGCTGCCAGTTCCTTCTCCAGGGGGTCTTCCCCACCCAGGGATGAAACCCTGCATCTCCTGGGTCTCCTACGTTGGCAGGGGATTCTTTACCACTGTGCCACCTGGAAAGCCCTAAATGTAAGGTTTTAAAGTAAACCTACTTAAAGACAGCTATCAAACAAATAGCAAATGAGGTATGTGGATGTGACAGAAATTCTGGTGATAGCACCGGAGTGACTTACGTGTAGGCAAGCCTGCTTTGGTCTCGTCTCATCTTGAGAACAGCTGACCCTTGCTGACCCCTTGAAGACCTTGGAGACCTGGGCTGTCCCCTCACTCCTCTTATTCCCACCTGCCACCCTCAGAGCCTCTTTCTCAACAGGCTTGAAGATCAGAGTCAAATAGCTCTCCGCCGTCTCTGCCCCTTTCCACATGTGGGTCACTATTTTAGGATTCTCTCTGTTTTCTGGTGATGAAAGAGTAACCCAGCAAGGCTGATAAATATACTCAAATCCACAAGTAAGAGGCCAAGTGTGACGACAGAAAGGAATGAGGAAACCTCACCCCATTTTCTTTGGACACGGTCCTGGGCGTTCTGCCCCTAGCTGGACTTCTGCGGCTGGGGCCATGCCAGCCCCGGGGGTCCTCCGCTGAGGGTCTCTCCCCAGCACTGTTCTGTGAGCTGGACAATGTGCCCAAGGGCCCTGCCCTCTCCCCCCTCTTCCTGGGGACACTGTGGCACAGAGCAGCCTCGTGGCTCTCGTCTCAGGAGCCGTGGGTTCGATAGCCCGCTCTGCTCAGCCAGCCTCCAATGTTACTGCTTTCCTGGTGGAAATAGGGAACGTCCTTTCTGGGCAAATAGGGAACGTTTTCAGAGAACACTCGTAAATGAGATCGGGAGGACTCACTCTAAGCCCCAGGGATATAATGACAAATAACAGGAGGGGATTCGAACCAGCCACCATACCCCACTGTCCCCAGAGATTTCTCAGAAGATGGGAATCAGATGTCATTGGCCTGCAAGTGTCTGGCTGGCTCCTGGGCGCCACCTCCCCCAGAGCTGGACGGGTGCCCAGCCGAGGAAGCCTGAGCCTCTCAGGGCATTGTTCTCTCGCAGAAGAGGATCTCGAAAGCAGAAGGAAATTAGAAACAACCATACGATGAATACCAGATTCTCCTCTCTCCCTGCTTCAGATGCCAGGAGATTAAGCAGGAGGCTGGCTGACAGCGCACCCCACCCATCAGCTGCAGGCCCTCCAGGACAGCCACTCCCCGGGAAGGGCTGGTCCCCCAGGCCTCGCTGTTTCCTGCGGCTGTCCACGGTGTCCATTTTCCTTCTCCACTGAGATGCTGGTGGTTCCTTGAGGGCATGTCTGGAGCTTCCTTCCCACAAGGCAAAACAGGGACAAGCTCCAGGCAGCCTGTGTTTGTTGACTGAGTGACTGATTCCCTCTGGGCACCCGTCTAAGCACTTCCCAGGTATAAACTCATTGACTCTCCCCATAGCCACCCTGTGGGGGAGAAATTATCATGAGTCCCCTCTTAGAGATGATGAAGTGGGGTCCAGGCAACCCAGCCAAAGGGGCGGAACTGATCCAACGTGGCAGGTTTGACGGGATCAGACCATCGTGCTCCTCACTTCTCACCAATGTCAGCCTCCCCCAGCGACTCCGTGAGATGTCTATGAAGCCCAAAGTCCTACCCCAGGTGCTGGATAAGGAAGGTGATCCCTGGACAGATGTATTCCCTTTAAAACCCACACCCCAGAGACAGAACGGGCTGGGGATGGACATGAAGGAGTTTTTGAGGAGGTGTCAATCTGACCAACTCAGCATCTGCTCACTCCTGCTAAGAACTTTTCCTTAAAAATGCATGTTTTTTCCTGTTGGGGCTAATATTCATTTTAACATAATGTTGTGTTATATGCTGCCTACGTAAGCAGACACGAGCCTCCAGTGTTGTGGAATACTGAGCTCTTGCCTCTAGTTAAACTGCTGTTTGCTTTCTGCTTGCAGCCATAGCTACGATCGGAATAAACAGAGGAGAGAGGTTTGGCTCCCAGTCCTACTAGCTGGGCGCTGTGCCACCATTCCCCCAAACAAAGGGGAAAGATGCCAGGAGTGACGGACCAGGGCTAATGGGGAAGAAAAACACTCTTCTATTCCAGGGGCTACTGAGCAGGGTCACAACTCTCCAGAGAGGGGTGGGGAGGGGGCAGGGAGGCATTCCCTTAACCCTGTGTGGAGCCAACAAGTTCTCTAACTGTGGGCAGCAGAGGGAGGAGCTGGGCGCTATGACCCACAGCCCTGCACATGATGTCAGGCTGGGAAGGTGCCAGCGAATCCCAGCCTGTCTGTGACGGGCCTGACCTGGATCCCGAGGCCTCTCTGTCAAGTCCGCGCCTCTCCCTGTCCACCCTGCTGGCCATTAGCTTCAGGATCTGACAGCCCCATGCTGTGTGTGCAGTGACCTCCCCCCTGGGGATCATACTGTGTAGCTGTGCCTCTGACCGTGTCCTGGGCTGCTGCGTCCATCTGAACAAGAAAATCCAAGGATAGGCTTTGCTCTTGGACTCTCCAGTATACGATCACACAAGTGTGATCTGTTTCTTGAGTCTGGTATGTTGTTGTTTTTCAGTTGCTAAGTCAAGTCCTACTCTTTGCAACCCCATGGACTCCAAGCTCCTCTGTCCTTCACTGTCTCCCGGAGTTTGCTCAAATTCCAAGTCCACTGAGTCAGCGATGTTATCTAATCATGTTATTTAACCATCTTATCCTCTCCGGCTCCCTTCTCCTTTTGCCTTTAATCTTTCCCAGCATCAGGGTCTTTTCCAATGAGTCAACTCTTCGCATGAAGTGGCCAAAGTATTGGAGCTTCAGCATCAGTCCTTCCAGTGGCTATTCAGGGTTGATTTCCTTTAGGATTGACTGGCATGATCTCCTTGCCAGTCCAAGGAGATCTCTCGAGAGTCTATTATATCAAATGTTAAGACAAAGGTTGATGTAAAGATCAGGGTTACGGATTCAATTTCTAAATAAGCCCGTGGTCATATCAAGGGAAATAAGGAAATTTCATTCCCCCAGAGGTCTTCACCATCCTGCCCACCTCCAGTCTCAGAAGGCATCTGAGTCTTTTCAGAAAAACCTCCCCTGTGTTCCAGTAACAGCTAGGACCTCTTGTGCAGTGATCTCACCCCCAGGTTTCTTTCAGGGCACAGTAATCAACTGCAGTCTTGCTTCAAAACCCTTACCCTCTCTCTCTGCTGGCTTCTTCTGCTCTGCCTATACACACCTTCAAGTATGCCTCGAATGAAAATTCAGGCCTCCTGTGTCTGCCTCCTGTGCCCAGAGAGGTCCCATCTCTCCTCTTACCTTGAACTCCAAACTTCCCAGTAGCCCACTTTCATCTCCTGAACTTCCCCCTGGGGATTCCTAAGGCCCCTGCCGTTTACAACTCAGCCTGGCTACTCAATGGGAACTGCCTCTTAAGAGTCACAAAAAGTCTAGAAGCATTGAAGCTCACAGCCACTCCTCAACATCTATTCCATTTGACTTCCTTTTGGCAATGAACCCAACAGAAAAGATTTTTCCTTGCAAGAGGTACGTGGGGCAAGCACTGCTTGTTGCCTATTCAAAGCCATTTCCCTTCTCCTTAGCTGGCAGACTCCCAACTTGGTTCAAACACAGGAAGGTGATTCTTTTATTTCAGCTTCTAGTCCAACAACAACATGGGTCCTTTCTGACCAGTGGGACATAGATGGAGATCAGCTGGGTCTTCTGGGGACAACCCCCCACCACCACCCACCCCCACAAATAAGAGGGAGACATGAGGACAAGATGCTGCTTCCTGCTCTGCCCAGGCGGCTCTGTGTCCTGTCTTTGAACTTAGCCATATGAGAATGTGATTCCTGAAGCTGAGGGAAGGTCAACCTCAGTGACATGGACCAGAGATCTACTACTGACCATCTTAACCATGAGAAAAATAATCCCTCTTACTCACAGAGAAACAAACTTAGGGCTACCAACAGGGGTGGGTGGAGGGATTAAAAGATGCTTACTCTTTGGAAGGAAAGTTATGACCAACCTAGACAGCATATTAAAAGGTAAAGACTACTTTGCCAACAAAGGTCTGTCTAGTCAAGGCTATGGTTTTTCCAGTAGTCATGTATGGATGTGAGAGTTGGACTATAAAAAAAGCTGAGTGCCAAAGAATTGATGCTTTTGAACTGTGGTGTTGGAGAAGACTCTTGAGAGTCCCTTGGATTGCAAGGAGATCCAACCATCCATCCTAAAGGAAATCAGTCCTGAATATTCACTGGAAGGACTGATGCTGAAGCTGAAACTCCAATACTTTGGCCACCTGATGTGAAGAGCGGACTCATTTGAAAAGACCCTGTTGCTGGGAAAGATGGAAGGCAAGAAGAAAAGGGGACAACAGAGGATGAGATGGTTGGATTGCATCACCAACTCAATGGACATGGGTTTGCGTAAACTCCGGGAGTTGGTAATGGACGGGGAGGCCTGGCATGCTGTGAGAGTCAGACACGACTGAGCAACTGAACTGGAACTGGAACTGGAGGGATAAATTAGGAAGCTGGGATTAACATATACACACTACTGTGTATAAAAGAGATAAGTAACAAGGACCTATTGTATAATTCAGGGAACTCTACTTAATATGATGTAATAACCTATAAGGGAAAAGAATCTGAAAAATAGTGTGTGTGTATATATATATATATATATATTCTGAATCTTTGTGCTATATACCTGAAACTTACATAATACTGCAAATTAACTGTACTTCAATTTTTAAAACTAAAAATAAATCCTTCTTGTCTACATCATCACTGGACAGATTTGCTGTTAAGCTGTAGCCAAAAGGGTCCCCTACCAGTGTGTCACGCCTCTCCTCTTACTGACTCTACCTTCCTATCCCTCATTCTCAGGTCCCCTTGACAGCCCCTCCACCACTCCCCTTGAAAATCAGTGTTGTCCTGGCCCTCTGTGTTCCCTGGGTGCATACCCCCATCAGTCACCTGTTCAACAAATACCTGTTGGCACCTTCTATGTGCCAGGTTTCCCTCACAGACTTGACACTCAAGTGGAGAGACAAAAAATAAGGTGAGTAAATAAAAATGCCAAATTGTGATCGATGAGTGCTCTGATGAAATGGCTGGCTAAAGAGGATATTGAGAAGGATGTGGAGTCTCCTTGGGTCTTGGACAGTGATCAGACAGGCAACATTTATGCTGAAGTTTGAAGAATGAGAAGAAGCTGGCCATTCCAGACAGTGGCATGGAGAAGAACCCAAAAAAGAGAAGATTTGGCATGTTATGGGGATCCCAAGGAAGCCAGTGAGGCCAAAGAGAAGTGAGTGATGGGAGGCAGGAAGTCAGATGAAGATTACGAGGGTAGATACAGGATGTTAAGTCACAGGATGCTGGTGGCTGTCACATTAGGTGCGGTAAGAGGACATCGGGCAAAAGGATTCACAATCAAATTTCTGTTCCTAAAAGGTCATCATGGCTGGAATTTGGAGCCAGAGTGGAAGTGGGAATCCTGCGTGGACTCAGGAGTCTCCCAGGTAAGAGGCGGTGGTGGCTTGGCCAGGAGGGTGGCAATAGAGGTGGAGAGAAGAGGTGTATTTCCTTTGTGATGTGGTCCCAAGGTGCACATTATGGGACTTGCTGATGAGTGAGATGCAGGGGAGGAGCAAGAGGGAGACATGGAGGACGGCACTCACATGCTCCTCCTCGAACACACGGGAGAACAGTGCCATTTACTGAGACAGAGAAGCAGGTTCGGGATGGAGGGAGGAAGCCATTCTTGGAGCTCCGTTTTGGAAATGCTGAGTTTGAGATGCCTCAGAGACATCCAAGTGAAGAGGGCAAAGTTAGGGCTCAAGGAATTGAGAATTTGGAGATGAACAGCCTACACAGGGTCTCTAAAGCCACAAGAATGAATGAGACCCACCGAATGAAGCACAGTAAGAATAGAACTGTTGTTCTTCAGTCACTACATTGTATCCGACTCTTCTGCGACCCCATGAACCTGGAGATCCCAGGGACTGCCAGGTTCCTCTGTCCTTGGGATTTCCCTGGCAAGAATACTGGAGTGGGTTGCCATTTTCATCTCCAGGGGATCTTCCCGATCCAGGGATCAAACTCACATCTCCTTTACTACTGAGCCACCAGTGAAGCTCCAAGAACACGATAGGGCCATTCAAGTTAGAACTATCGTTTCCTTTTCACTTCAGCTCTCTTCTCATGTGTTAGACTGCCACATCTTATCAGTTCTAAACTCAGAACATGTCTTAAAGCTGTCTCTCTCCCTTCCCATGGCTGGGGTCCTTCCAGCTCTCACCTGTCTCCCCTGGAGACTTTCAACCATCTCCTGGCCTCTGATCCCTCCAGTTCATCCTTCATTTTGCCACTTGTGGAGTCTGCCTCTGCTCAGCAGAAGCAAAAACAAAACCAGTGAGTCCAAGAGGTGACCTCAAAGAAGCTATCATGGAACACTGCCAGGAGGGAACAGGGTCATCCAGACCTAAGCTGGAGAGGCAGCAGCAACAGAGAGAGAGAACCAGGTGCCCAGGACAGTAACCACGGCAACCAGGGAAGGCGTGGCAGATGCTGGCTGAGCACCCTATTAAAAGTCCATCTCTGGCCGGGGTTGGCTTTATTAGCCCAGTTCCCTTGCACCAGCCCATGTGGTTTCAAACTTAAAGGTACCGCCCAACAGCCAGCATGCCAGGGGCCCTCTCTAAAGCAGATATCAGCAACAATAACAAAAATAGCAATGACTAATGTTTACTGAGCACTTAACCATGTGCCAGGCACTGTGCCAAGTGCTTCACATATAGTCCCTCATTTAATAAAACAACTCTATCTACAAGGCAATTTATCACAGATGCAGACTCTGAGGTTCAGGGAGGTTGAGAAGCGGTCACAGCCAGGGCTTAGGTTTTGGATAGATATGGGTTTGTCCCAGCTGCATGACTGGGCTTTGTGAACTCTGCAAAGTGGGATTAAGTGAGCTAGCTAACTCACATTAGGCATTTGGCTCATGCCTATCACAAAGGAAGTGCCTAATACTGATTTTGTGATTGCTATTGTTTTGATGATGCTGAAAACAAAAGTCAGCTGGTGTCATTTCCCTGTATGAAAAAGTCCAGTGGTTCCCACTTCCCAAAGATATGAACACCCGGGTCTCCCCAGCGATAAGGATGCCCCTGTCTCACCGGCTGGCTCCCCAACGCAAAACCTCTTTCGGCCATGCCCTGCCTCTCACGCTTCCCAAAGGCACCTCTGAGCCTCCGCTCCCACTGATTCTGTGCCCAGAACGCCGACTTGCCCTTTCCACCAGGGAGGAGGCAGGAAGCTGTCAAAAGAGAGATCCCCAGCTTTCAGCTTTTTGGACCCACAGTCTGGGACGTCTCTCTCATACTTGCATGCCAGGCACCTCGCATAGCATCAGTTACTCAGGAGTGCGGACAGATGTAAATATCAAGAGCTCATCATCTTTTTAAAAAAGAGTGTGGAGAAGGTTGGTAAGGAGCTCAGTTCAAGATTCCAGAAAGAGCCAGCATCTCAGGCTAGCCCTCCCAGCTGCGGTCAGTGCCATCACCTCCACGAGCCAAAAACAGCTCTCAACTTAATTCTCCTCCAACAAAACTTCAGAACCATCTTGGGAGCAAGATTTCTAACCTGAAGGAAACCAACAACTGAAGGTTTTGAGGGAACACAAGCCCAGGGAACAATGTCTGGGCAGAGAAAGGCTGTCCCCCAACCCAATGTCGCTCCCACGCCACGTCACCCCACCCCCCGCAGCCCAGCTTTCATCTCCAGAAACGCACCTCATGTCCACCTCAGGTTCTTGCTCAGCCAGAAATCTGGCAGAAGAGCTGCTAGTGATCGCCTGGAAGGTTTCCTCATTAATAAGCCTCTCTAGAAGACCTTTGTTTTTTGTTCAGTCACTCAGTCGTGTCCGACTCTTTGCAACCCCATGGACTGCAGCATGCCAGGCTTCCTTGTCCAACACCAACTCCCAGAGTTTGCTCAAACTCATGTCCATTGAGTCGGTGATGCCATCCAACCATCTCATCCTCTGTCGTCCCCTTCCCTCCTGCCCTCAATCTTCCCCAGTGTCAAACTCTTTTCCAATGAGTTGGCTCTTGCTCAGCCAGAAATCTGGCAGAAGAGCTGCTAGTGATCGCCTGGAAGGTTTCCTCATTAATAAGCCTCTCTAGAAGACCTTTGTTTTTTGTTCAGTCACTCAGTCGTGTCCGACTCTTTGCAACCCCATGGACTGCAGCATGCCAGGCTTCCTTGTCCAACATCAACTCCCAGAGCTTGCTCAAATTCATGTCCATTGAGTCGGTGATGCCATCCAACCATCTCATCCTCTGTCGTCCCCTTCCCTCCTGCCCTCAATCTTCCCCAGTGTCAAACTCTTTTCCAGTGAGTTGGCTCTTTACGTCAGGTGTCCAAAATATTGGAGCTTCAGCTTCAGCATCAGTCCTTCCAATGAATTTCCAGGGCTGATTTCCTTTGGTATTGACTAATTGGATCTCCTTGCAGTCCAAAGGACTCTCAAGAGTCTTCTCCAACATCACAGTTTGAAAGCATCAGTTCTTCAGCACTCTGCCTTCTTTATGGTCCAGCTGTCACATCCATACATGGGACTACTGGAAAAACCATAGCTTTGACTATACAGACCTTTACTGGAAAAGTAATGTCTCCACATTTTAATATGCTGTCTAGGTTTATCATAGCTTTTCTTCCAAGGAGCAAGCATCTTTTATTTTCATGGCAGAAGTCTTTAGTCTCAAAAAAATATGTGTTAATCTTATAGGTTGGATAGCATGGGGAACCTTAGTTTCCCAACTAGGGATCAAACCCATGCCCTCTGCAGTGGGAGCATGAAGTCATTACCACTGGACTGCCAGGGAAGTCCTGCAATTAATATATTCGGTGGCTCAGAGGTTAAAGCGTCTGCCTCCAATGCGGGAGACCCGGGTTCGATCCCTAGGTCGGGAAGATCCTCTGGAGAAGGAAATGGCAATCCACTCCAGTATTCTTGCCTGGAAAATCCCATGGACGGAGAAGCCTATTAGGTTACAGTCCACGGGGTTGCAAAGAGTCGGACACGACTGAGCGACTTCACCTCACCTAAGGAGCCTGCAGGTGGACTCCTGGTGATTCAGATGGTAAAGAATCTGCCTGCAATGCAGAAGACCCAAGTTTGATCCCTGGCTCAGGAAGATCCCCTGGAGAAGGAAATCATTACCCACTCCAGTATTCTTGCCTGGAGAATCCCACGAACTGAGGAGCCTTGCGGGCTACAGTCCATAGGGTCACAAAGATTCAGACACAACTGAGCATGCACGGGCAGATAACACACCCCACTTCGATGAGAGTAACAACAATAACAGATAATATCTATTAAGCCCTGCCTGCATGCCAGTATTTCACATTTATAATCCCATCTTATCCTTACAACAGCACTGACATGAACACTGCTTTATTGTCTCCATTTTTAGCCAGGAGGAAACTGAGGCTAGAAAACAGCTTGTAAGCGGCAGCAGAGGGAGGAGGAGCTGGAACTGGATGCAAGCAGCCTCTCTCAGGAGCCAGAGGTCCTACCCACTACGCTGCCTGTTCCTCTGCACTGCCTGCAGAGGGGGCTATGATTCCATTAGTCCATGGTTCGGAAAGCATCACTACGAACAAAGCTAGTGGAGGTGATGGAATTCCAGGGGAGCTGTTTCAAATCCTGAAAGATGATGCTGTGAAAGTGCTGCACTCAATATGCCAGGAAATTTGGAAAACTCAGCAGTGGCCACAGGACTGGAAAAGGTCAATTTTCATTCCAATCCCAAAGAAAGGCAATGCCAAAGAATGCTCAAACTACCGCACAATTGCACTCATCTCACATGCTAGTAAAGTAATGCTCAAAATTCTCCAAGCCAGACTTCAGCAATATGTGAACCGTGAACTCCCTGAAGTTCAAGCTGGTTTTAGAAAAGGCAGAGGAACCAGAGATCAAATTGCCATTGTCTAGTCAAGGCTATGGTTTTTCCTGTGGTCATGTATGGATGTGAGAGTTGGACTGTGGAGAAGGCTGAGCGCAGAAGAATTGATGCTTTTGAACTGTGGTGTTGAAGAAGACTCTTGAGAGTCCCTTGGACTGCAAGGAGAACCAGTCCATTCTGAGGGAGATCAACCCTGGGATTTCTTTGGAAGGAATGATGCTAAAACTGAAGCTCCAGTACTTTGGGCACCTTATGCGAAGAGTTGACTCATTGGAAAAGACCCTGATGCTGGGTGGGATTGGGGGCAGGAGGAGAAAGGGACGACCGAGGATGAGATGGCTGGATGGGATCATGGACTCAATGGACGTGAGTCTGAGTGAACTCCGGGAGTTGGTGATGGACAGGGAGGCCTGGCGTACTGCGATTCATGGGGTCGCAAAGAGTCGGACATGACTGTGTGACTGAACTGAACTGAACTGAACTGATTCCTATAGTTTCTTATTAGCTGCTATTATCTGGGGGAGTCACTGGAAAAGACCCTGATGCTGGGAAAGATTGAAGGCAGGTGGAGAAGGGAACACAGAGGATGAGATGGTTGGATGGCCTCACCGACTCAATGGACATGAGTTTGAGCAAGCTCTGGGAGTTGGTGATGGACAGAGGAGCCGGGCAGAGTCAGACAGGACTGACTGCCTGAACTGAACTGAACTGGGGAAGGCAGGAAGGAACTGTCAGAACAGTCCCCTCTCGTTAGAGCCATCCCAGTGCCTGCCATGTTTTTATCTTGAAGACCTGGCCAGTCAATAGCAGAGCCAGGAGGTGAACACAGGATTTGTACCACTACCTTCCATGAAGGTTACAGTCTGGTGTCCACAGGAGGTTTCGGCTCACCCAGAGGAGTGGGGACTGGAGGAGCCTGGAAGTGGGAGGTGTAGTTTGAATTCTAGGTCTGGGTGTAGGCACTCTGATCCCAGAACACATCTCAGCAAGAGGATTGTGTCCAAACACACTGCCACGGGCACAGTCGGAAGCTCCAAGTTAACTCTGAGGCTACCCAAAGGGCTTGGAAGGAATGCCATTTTCCATCACCCGCCAGCACCCTCAGAATGACACAAACAAAGAAGCTATTAAAAACCAAACCATCATGAAATCTAGAAAGATGGTACCGATGAACCTATTTGCAAGGCAGCAATGGAGACACAGACGCAGAGCAGAGAACAGACTTATGGACACGAGGAGCAGGGCAGGGAGGAAGGGAGGAAGGAGAGGGTGGGATATATGGAGAGAGAAACACGGAAACATACATTAGCATACGCAAAATAGATAGCCAATGGGAATTTGCTGTTTGACTCAGGGAACTCAGACCGGGGCTCTGTAGCTGGGTGGGATGGGGAGGGACATGGGAGGGATGTTCAAGAGGGAGGGGACATGGGTGTACCTATGGCTGATTCATGTCGATGTTTGGCAGAAACCAACACAATACTATAAAGCACTTACCCTTCCATTAAAACTTTAAAAAAAAATTGAGATAACAAGAGACATGCCTTTGCCACTTTATCCTTTGGCGGTAGGGAACGAGGGAGCATCCCTGAGCCCAAGCAGTATGTGAGCTCCTTACTGGCCACTCAATCTCCAGGTCCTCCTCCATCATCCTTATCACTGAGGGCCCTTGAAGACCCTAGAGCATCACTTCACCTTAGAATAAGGCTGAGCTCGTAAGCAACAGCAGTGGCAGCTGCCCACCAAGAATGAGGGTGGAGCTACATCCTCATGTTCCCAGGGGCCGAAAAGTCAGAGCTGCAACGGGCCTTAGCAATGGTTCCCCTCAGCCCCCTCACCTACCCTCCCTGCCGGCCCCTTGCAGAAAAATGTAAAGTCAGCCCTCAGAATGAACAAAGCCAAGCTTTGTTAAGCATGGAATGACTTCGGAGGTGGGTGGAGGGAAAAAATTGGCTGGTACTTGTGTTACTCACTTTACAGCTCTGATTTCGCTCCCCTGCCTATCAGACGCAAAGAGTCCCCTTCCTGGTTCCTCCTGTCTGTGTCATAAGTTCCGTGCGGGCAGGAGCCAGCTCTGCCTCCTTTCGTTGCCCCAAGCCTAGCATGAGTCTCTCCAGGTGTGGTACCTGCACCGATCCACCTGGGGGCCTGATGACATCGAATTCCCAGCCCCCACTCCAGATCTACTGACTCAGACCCTCCAGGGTGAGGTGCAGAAATCTGTGTGTAACAAGCACTTCCACTGATTCTAAGGTTCACTGTCCTGCTGGTTCCTTTATGTAACCATGGCCTATCCCACTGAGGAAGGCGGCCAGGCCCTGATGGGGACCATCGAGCTGGGAACCAACCAACCAGGTGTGGACTAAGGGATTTCCTGGGACGGGGGACTCCCAGGGCTAACGCTGGAAGAGTCCGGGACAAGCCAGGATGGTTGGTTATCCTAGCTCCTCTCAAAACTCCACACAAAGGACTTCCAAGTCTTAATCGGTGGCCTGATTAAGACTTCACCTTCCAATGCAAGAGGTGCAGGTTTGATCCCTGGTCCAGGAACTAAGATCCCACATGTCTACAGGCCAAAAAAACAAAGCATACAAATCGTAACAAATTCAGTAACGACTGTAAAAAGGGTCCACATCAAAAGAAAAATGTCAAAAAACAAAAATAAAGACTATGCTTCCACTGCATGGGACATGGGTTCAGTCCCTGGTCAGGGAACTAAGATCCCAAATGCTGTGTGGCAGCAACCAAAATAAATAAATAAAAGATTAAAAAAATAATACAAGGACAAAAAGCAAAAGTGCCCAAGCTCACAGGTGAGGGATTATCTCCAAATTGCTCATACTTGAAGTTGGAATGGTGTTGAGAGGTACTCAGAGTTGAATGTGGGCATTGATGATGTGATGGGATTTCACAACACTTCAAAGGAAAAAAGGAAGTCAGACCAAGAGGAACTGACTCGGGGGCTCTGGAAAAGGGTCCATCCTCCCTAGGATGTCCCCTCCCCAAAACCTACTGTTGCCACCCTGTGCTGAAAGCAGCAAATGCCTGCCCTGAGCTGACTGTTCCCTTGGGATCAGAGGGGTCACCCTGGGCAGGAGAGGGTCGTGAGACTCACATGGTGTCAGAACCAGAAAGTCTCCTGGAGACCAGGCAGCCTGGTCCCTCATTTCTCAGAGGAGAAAACTACGGTCCCCAGGGCCACGTGATTGGCAGGTCACACAGTTAACAGCCCCAAAGTGACCTCTGTCCTCCTGGTCTCCACACTGCTCCATAAGTTCTCCAACTGGGCAAAAAAGTAATGACTCATGCAAAGGGGAACTCGAAATGCTAATTGAGGAGGAAGCTGGACACATAGATGGATATGAGCGAAAGAGTATGTGAGAGTCCATGGCATTCTAACCTGTGTTACAGATGCGGAAACTGAGGCACACAGAAGTCCAACGCAGTTTCCATGGTTACATACAGGAAAACTGCCTTGCAAGTCATCTGTCCACAGTGGCTAAGGAAGTGGATTCTGCCAATGGGTCTTAAGATTTGCTGTATCTGAAAGGAGGGACTCTTGTGACAGTGTTCAACAGAAAGGTGGGCTGGACCACCAGGAGCTGGAGCTGGAGATCCGGATCCAGAGACTCTGTCCCTAAGCCTTCAGCCTGGCAGAACGTCCCAGAGACAGTGTGTACTCGGCCAAGTGGGGATGACCTTGGAGGGGGCACACCTGGGGGTGATGTCTCCTTTTCCCCTTCACCTGTTTTGAGTTGTATGAGATAATTAGTAAAATTTTGGCTTTTTTTTCATATCCTTAAAAATTGACTGTATAGCCCAGTCAACTATATTTATTATCTTATAATAAACTAATGGAAAGAAAATTTTTAAAAAGACTATACATGTATATATGCATCTATGTGTAACCGAGTCACTTTGCTGTGCATCTGAAACTAACACAATGTTGTGAAATCAACTATCCTTCAATAAAAAAAAAAGAAAAAGGAAAAAAATGATTCAAGGGGAATCTTTCTTTAGTGGATAGAGAAGAGCCGGAGGCTAAGCCCTGAGCTCCGGGCTTAGCCAGAAGCAGTGAGATGAGGATGGTGGAATTTTAAGGTCGAGGCTGGGATCAAAGACAAAAAAAAATCAAAGGGAGGTGGTCATAGACATCCTGGAGACAGGGGGTGTCTGTCTGCTGTAGGAGACAGGGGGTGTCTGTACTGCTGTAGGAGACAGGGGGTGTCTGTGCTGCTGTAGGAATGGACTCTAACCTGCCTTTTCAAGCACATTAAGATGATCTAATCTGGAGATCATAAGGCATTTCCACTCTTCATGCTCAATAGTAAAGGGAGGACAATATCTGAGGATTTTCAAACTGATCTCAAAAGAGTATTTTGAGTTCTTCGTAATTGAGAATTCAAAAATATTCCCTCCGAGTCCGTGACAAAATGGGAACAATCTTCCAGGAATGGATGTCTCTGTGGTTGGCCCAATAAAACCTTGGCTTTGCGGAACCCTCGGGGAATGAATGAGTCACTTTATGGAGTAGAATTTCCTGAATGGCTGCAGATGAAACCTTTAAGGGACAGACATTTCAACCTTTAAATAGAAGTCTTTCTAAAATGGCCTCTTGGCCTCTTGCGTTCTAAAACAGAGTGCCCAGGACCTCATGTCATCAACCCCATTTCTAGGCAGCACCCTAGAGATTAAGAGTGCCTGCCACTACTCTGCTTTTAGTATCTTACATGAAGAACTTTCCCTCTCTAACCCTCCTACTCGGCTGGTGGGAATGTAAGTTGGTGCAGCCAGTATGGAAAAAGTGTGAGTTTCCTGAAAAAACTAAAACTAGAACGAATATATGATCCAGCAATCCCAATCCTGCGAATATACCCAAACAAAACTATATTTCAAAAAGATACACACACCCCTATGTTCGTAGCAGCACTAGTCACGATAACCAAGACATGGGAACAACCTAAATGTCCGTTGAATGGATAAAGAAGATGTGGTGCATATATAATAGAATACTACTTAGCCATTAAAAAAAAAAAGAACGTCATTTGCAGCAACATGGTTGCAACTTGAGATTATCACACTAAGTGAAGTATTAATGTTAGGTTGCACCAACCTAATAATAAATCAGAAAGAGAAAGACAAATACCATATGATAGCATATTCCACTTACATGTGGAATCTAAAATATGGCACAAGTGATCTTTCTATAAACTAGAAACAGAACAGACTTGTGGTTGCCAAGAGGGAAGGGGTGGAGAAGGGAAGCGCTGGGAGTATGGGATTAGCTGATTTAAACTATTATATATAGGATAGATAAACAACAAGTTTCTATTGTATAGCACAGGAAACTATATATTCAATATCCTGTGATAAACCATAGTAGGAAAGAATATTTTTTAAATTATAGTTTTATGTATATAACTGAGTCCCTTTGCTATTCTGGAGAAGGAAATGGCAATCCACTCCAGTACTATTGCCTGGAAAATCCCATGGACAGAGGAGCCTGGTAGGCTACAGTCTATGGGGTCGCAAAGAGTCGGACACGACTGAGTAACTTCACTTTCACTTTGCTATACAGTAGAGATTGACACAGCACTGTAAATCAATTATACTTCAATTAAAATAATAAAGAACTTTTCCTCTATAACTACAGTCCCTCTACCTGGCCACACCCCTGTTCCTCATGCCTATCATCTCTTCCCATCCCTCTCATTTCATCTCTAGTCTCTAGTCCTGCTCCTCATCCCTCCTTAGGACTGACAGTTATTGAAAACTCAGCTGCCGTGTCCAGTGGGTCAGCAGGTTTTTCTGTCTCTATTTATTAAAGCTACAGAACTGAAAACATACTGGAGAAAGTCATGGAACCGTGTTGCAAACAATCATAGCAACAGCCCACAATCATTCAACCCAGGACATTTTCATCACAAAGTAACCAGCAGGCGCAGTTTTAGCCACATTTTTATGAAGAAACTAAGAACTCCAGGTTAGAGGAGTTTTTATAAGGTCATCTGACCAATAACCTGCAGGTGGATAACGTGAATCCAGGCCCTTTAACTCCAAATCCATATATTTTGCTACTTCTTGAATCACCTAGTCTGAAAATATCTGGTATCTAAAATCTGCCAAGAGAATGGGCAGAATAAGTAAAAACAGGCACTCCAGCTGAACTCCTTTGATACAAAGATCAGTGAATTCAAGCCTGACTGCGACTTTTAACTCCTTCAGTGTTAAATTGTTGCTCATGCAAATCACCCTCATTGTTCATTGCAAAGTATTGGGTATAAGAAAGCCTCTGAAGTGTTTCTGCAGATGAACCAAAGGATGATGTGGCTGTAATGGGTTTGCACTGTAAGAGTGTGTGCATGCTCAGTCGCATCCAACTCTTTGTGACCCCATGGACTATAGTTCATCAAGGTCCTGTCCATGTGATTTTCCAGATAAGAACACTGGAGTGGGTTGCCATTTCCTTCTCCAGGGGATCGTCCCAACCCAGGGATCAAACCCAGGTCTCCTGCAGATTCTTTGAGCTACCAAGGAAAGCCCCCCCATCCTGTAAGTATAAACACCCCTAACGGAATAAATCCAAGGTGAGGGTCAAGGTGTCATTCTGTTTTTATCTCAAAGTCCTATAGACCAGAAATGTGCTCCTAATGATGTATGTAAGAGTGTGTGCATGCTCAGTCGCATCCAACTCTTTGTGACCCCATGGACTATAGTTCATCAAGGTCCTGTCCATGTGATTTTCCAGATAAGAACACTGGAGTGGGTTGCCATTTCCTTCTCCAGGGGATCGTCCCAACCCAGGGATCAAACCCAGGTCTCCTGCAGATTCTTTGAGCTACCAAGGAAAGCCCCCCCCATCCTGTAAGTATAAACACCCCTAACGGAATAAATCCAAGGTGAGGGTCAAGGTGTCATTCTGTTTTTATCTCAAAGTCCTTATAGACCAGAAATGTGCTCCTAATGATGTATCCACCTTCACATATTCCAGGACAACACAACAATGCCTTAACATTGCAACAAGTTAATGATACAGAATATTAGCTATTTGGACTTTTGCAATGCTCATTATGTCTTGCCTCACTAGAATATTCCAGGAAGACAAGGACTTTATCTTGCTTATTGCTATTCCTAGGGCCTGGAACATAATGAACTTTCAATAAATAAGTAAATGAATTTAGTAAAACCTTAACAGTTCAAAAATGTCCCTGACTGAGAATCTGTGATCATTTAAACAGAGGTTATTAAGCAAACTGACAGTATATCTAAGATGAGGAAGTTGACTTGATGGTTATACAAAGCCTAGGTTCTTCCTTGAAGCTTAGTTCATAACACTTTAAGGATAGCCTTCAAAGTAATGTAATTGCATTTTAAAAAAAGAAAATGCAAGGACTTCCCTGGTGACTCAGGGGTTAAAAATAAATAAAATATAATAGTAATATATAATAAATCATATAATAACATAAATAAATAGAAAATACATATTCTACAATTCAAATATTTGCAGTGATCTCATCAGAAAGCGTATTCTATAAACACCTTAAAGTCTCGATGTTTCTATTCTCCACATGACTCACCCAGCATCCCAAAAATGTATCTTGAAACACTCAGTCCTTTTGACACTGAGGAAAGCGTGCCAGCAGCTGTAGCTGGTTGAAAAAGAAACATGGACATGCCCTCAGGCAGGTTCCAACTACCCTGCTAGAACTTACAGCAGTGTCTTTCTTTTTTCCATCTATATACCGAGTGGCCCACGTTGCCATTTTCACCCATCAGATCATGGCCTATAGCCTAGTCTTTTGAAGTTCGGCTCAGCAATCACTTCCTGCAACCCAACACAGCCCCAGGTTTGAAGGCTCAAGGATGAGAAAACATGTCCTTCCTCCCCTCCAGAACCTCCTTCCACTGGGGGGAATTACACAAGTTACATTATTGGAGAAGGAAATGGCAACCACTCCAGTGTTCCTGCCTGGAGAATCCCAGGGACGGGGAAGCCTGGTGGGCTGTCGTCTACGGGGTCGCACAGAGATAGACACGACTGAAGTGACTCAGCAGCAGCAGCAGCAGCAGCATACAAGTTACATTAATTATATTGGGATTATCCTGACATAACCGGACTTTAACGAGAGCTATGGTTGAAGAGTGCTTAAGGGGCTGTGTGGGTACAGACAAAGGAACAGGTCTTTCCACAAAGGGGAGAGGTGTCAGAGACAAGGTGACATGTGAAACTGTTCAGATTTACAATGTAGACAGGGCCGGGAAAGCAGAAAGTGCAGTTCATCTATGTATGAACGCTGGATCATAAACCAAAAATTACGTGGAAAAACCTCATAGAGTTGAGAAAATACTCGTGTAACTAGGGCTCTGGTTCCTAACCACCAAAACCACAAAAGCTGAGAAGATTAAAACTCTTCTAATCATCCAATTGCTTCATCACACAGCCACAGACTGCAGCTTGAATGCCACATAAAGGGTCCAACCAGTGGTCATCGAAGGCGGGCAAGGTCAATAACTTTGTGAACGACCATTTGCCACAGATCATCACTTCCTGCCAATCTTCCTCTCTCATCTCTGTGCTTTCCGGGAGGAGGAGGGGGGAGGGGCGGACCTTCTAAAGAGTCAAACTGTCCGCAGTAAACCCCTTGCTAACCCAGCTGGTGAATTTCAGTTGAATACATAGATAATATGAGATAATGGGTCTGTTGCAACCCCTCAGAGGTAACCTTCCCTGCCACGCCCCAGATGCCTGCTCCACCTGCGGTCTACCGCTGCAAGTTAAAGAACCTCTGATTTATTTGCACCAATACAGGAGAAGTTGGACTAGAACTTCAGCCTCCTGCAGCCGTAAGGATGAGGATAAGGGGATCAGTATCTGGAGCCGTGGGGAGGCAGGCAGTCCTTGGAGGAGAGCTTTCTGGCTGCAGCAGAGTTTAAGCTACCCTAGAGCAGAGTTTCTCAAAGGGACACTGCAAACATTCATGCTGGATAATTCTTGGTTGTGGGAATTGGGTCTGTGCATCCCAAGTGTCTTAGTAGGTTCAGGCTGCTAATGAACCATATACTATCCACCATAGTGATGGCTTAAATGACAGGACTATACCTTACAGCTGTGGAAGCTGAAAGGCTGAGATCAGAGTGCCAGCATGGCAGCGTTCTGGCGAGAACCCTCTTCTTAGTTTGCAGACGACCTCTTACTTGCTATATTCTCATACAGCTGAGAGAAAGAGAGGCTGCAACCCAACAGAAGACCAGCAGGGGCTCAAACTGGCATGGGGACCACCCACCGTTACCACTCTCACTAGACACGCTTTGTGTTCAACCTGCAGCTATTAATACAAGTCTTTCACCTCAACTCCCAGTCTGTATTTGCCTTACTATGAAAACAAAACAAAAACAGTTGGGGCTAGTCACACCCCCACACCACAAACCTCTGAATTATAATGGATATTTGAAAGTGAAGTCGCTCAGTCATATCTGACTCTTTGTGACCCCATGGACTATAGCCCACCAGGCTCCTCCATCCATGGGATTTTCCAGGCAAGAATACTGGAGTGGGTTGCCATACCCTCCTCCAAGGGATCTTCCCCACCCAGGGATCGAACCCGGGTCTCCTGCACTGCAGGCAGACTCTTTACTGTCTGAGCCACCAGGGAAGCCCCTATAATAATGGATATTTTCCATTATAAATGGATATAATGGCCACATAATGGCCACTTAATCTATGGGCTTTCTAGTGGCTCAGTGGTAAAGAATCCCCTTGCCAGTGCAAGAGACCCAAGAGATGAGGGGTTCGATCCCTGGGTCCGGAAGATCTCTGGAGAAAGAAATGGAAACCCACTCCAGTATTCTTTCCTGGGAAAACCCATGGATGAAGGAGCCAGTCCATGGGTCTCAAAGAGTCGGGTTCAGTTCAGTTCAGTTCAGTCGCTCAGTCGTGTCCGACTCTTTGCGACCCCATGAATCGCAGCACGCCAGGCCTCCCTGTCCCTACGACTTCGAACTAGACAACAGCCATCTAGGACAAACACTGTTCTAAACCCTTTACAGGAATTCTCTCATTTAATCCTTACGACAGGCCTGTGGGGTTGGTACTATAACTATAAACGTTATAAACGGGGAAAGGGAGGTCTAGAGACGGAGGGAGACCCGCTCCGGGACAGGCAGCCAACAGGAGGCGAGGCAGACGGCGGGCCGGCCGGCGGCGAGGGGGCGGGAGAGGCAGACGCGTGCGCGCCGCCGGTGCCTCCCCTCCTCCGCCGCAGTTAGGAGAAAGAAGCTAAGAAGAAACCGGGAGCTCAGAAATGAAAGAGGAGCGTGAATAAAGAGAGAGGAGACGGCGGGAGAGGCCCATCGGGCCGTGCTCCTCGGAGCGGGACGGGTGCCCTTCTTGCCACACCCACGCCCCGCGGGCCCTGGAGCGCTCCCTGGGGTCGGGCTCTGCCTCTTCACGAGGGAGGGTGCGCAGTCTCCTGTGCGGGCGCAGGGCTGGCTCTGTGTCCCCTCTTCCCGAGCCCACCCGCCCGCTCTTCCGACCCTGCCCTCTGGCGCTCCTGCTCCCTCTTCCCACGCCGTCTACACCACAGGCCTCTAGACCTGGGGCGGGTCTGACACCTGCTTCTGTGGGAGCCTCCACTTGGCACCAGGCTTCTCTGATTCGTCTCACCGGTGTGGACCTCACATAGTCCTCCAAACCTAGAACCCCTGCCCTCCTTTGGCCTTCCATGGGGGCGAAGAGTTGACTCATTGGAAGAGACCCTGATGCTGGGAGGGATTGGGGGCAGAAGGAAAAGGGGACGACCGAGGATGAGATGGCTGGATGGCATCACGGACTCAATGGACATGAGTTTGAGCAAGCTCTGGGAGTTGGTGATGGACAGGGAGGCCTGGCGTGCTGCGATTCATGGGGTCGCAGAGTCGCACACGACTGCGCGACTGAACTGAACTGAACTGACGGGGTTCCTCACCCTGGCCTGTGAGCCAGGGCTCGTGGGCCCTCCCTGAACTGACCAGTCCACACGATGTCCCTCCCGTCCTCCTGCCCTGAGCTCTTAGGCATGGGTCAACACCCTACCCGGAGCAATACCTGCCAGAAGCCAGCCACTGCCCACCCCAGGGTCCCTCCGTCACCACAGGGTCACCTCCCCCTTCCTACCTTTCAGCCCACACTCCCTGACTCATCCCAGCCCTCCCTTCCATGTAACTCAGCCAGCAAAGCCTCTGCAGGACCATGCTTCCCTCACCCTCCTCCCAGGCTCTGCCAGAATTCCTCAGGGAGGTCCAGACCCCTGCAGGAGGATTGCCAGGGGCCCTTGTTTAAAATACTGTGACAGTGAAATAAGCCAGACACAAAAGGACACACGCTACGTGATCCTGCTTATAGAGGGCCTGTTGTTTGTTGTTTAGTTGCCAAGTCCTGTCCGACTCTTCACAACCCCTTGGACTGCAGCACGCCAGGCCTCCCTGTTCCCCACCGTCTCCCAGAGTTTGCCCAAGTCCACGTCCATTGCATTGGTGATGCCATCCCACCATCTCATCCTCTGTCGCCCTCTTCTCCTTCTGCCTTCAATCTTTCCCAGCATCAGGGTCTTTTTCAGCCAGTCGGTTGTTTGCATCAGATGACCAAAGTACTGGAGCTTCAGCTTCAGCGTCACTCCTTTCAGTGGGTATTCAGGGTTGATTTCCTTTAGGATTCATTGGCCTTAGGAAGCACTGCTGTCAATAAAGCTAGTGGAGGCGATGGAATTCCAGCAGAGCTATTTAAAATCTTAAAAGATAATGCTATCAAAGTGCTGCACTCAATCTGTCAGCAAATTTGGAAAACCCAGCAGTGGCCACAGGACTGGAAAAAGTCAGTCTTCATCTCAATTCCCGAGAAGGGCAGTACTAAAGAATGCTCAAAGCACTGGATAATCACACTCATCTCCTGTACTAGTAAAGTTATGCTCAAAATCTTGCTTGCTAGGTTTCAGCATTACGCAAACCAGGAACATCCAAATAGAGGTCCTTAGAGTAGTCAAATTCAGAGACAGACAGTAGAGTGGGGTTGCCAGGGTCTGGGGGAGGGAAATGGGGCATGCCTGTTTAATGGGGACAGGGTTTCGGTTTGGGAAGATGAAAAAAGTTCTGGAGATGGTTGGTGGTGAAGGTACCAGAACATAGTGAATGTATTTAATGCCACTGAACTATACATTTAAAAATGGCTAAAATGGTCAATTTTCCTTTCTGTATATTTTATCATGATAAAAAAAAATGCTATGACAAAATCAGAATCTTGGGGGAAGTGTGAAGAAACTCACGTTTTTAAGCAGCTCCCCACTGGATCTTATGCCCCCTCAGTGTGAAAGCCAGGAATTGTTATGGCCTCTTTGTTGTATTCCCAGGAGTCACGTATGGATGTGAGAACTGGACAGTAAAGAAGGCAGAGTGATGAAGAATTGATGCTTTCGAACTGTGGGGCTGGAGAAGACTCTTCAGAGTCTCTTGGACAGCAAGGAGATCAAACCAGTCAATCTTAAAGGAAGTCAACCCTGAATATTCATTGGAAGGACTGATGCTGAAGCTGAAGCTCCAATACTTTGGCCACCTGATGCGAAGAGCCAAGTCATTGGGAAAGACCCTGATGCTGGGAAAGATTAAGGGCAGAAGGAGAAAGGGGTGACAGAGGATGAGATGGCTGGATGGCATCGCCAACTCAATTGATATGAACTTGGGCAAACTCAGGAGATGGCGAGGACAGGGAAGCCTGGCATGCTGCAGTCCACGGGGTCAAAAAGAGTCAGACACGACTTGGTGACTGAACAACTTGGCTGTGTGACCTCAGTCAGGTCACAGAACATACTCAGCCCAAAGTCCCTTGTCTGAAAATGGACGTGAGACTTTCCTCACCTGTTCTTGTCCAGGTTACATGAGATGAGGAAAATAAAGTGCCAGGTGTGTGGGAGCTGCCCAGCAAAAGCAAATTTGACAGTTGGTCCACAAGCGTTTAGGCTTCCCAGATGGCTCAGTGGTAAACAACTTGCCTGCCAATACAGAAGATGCTGGTTCAATCTCTGGGCGGGAAAGATCCCAAGGGGGAGGAAATGGCACCCCACTCTAGGATTCTTGCAAGGATAATCCTGCGAAGAGAGGACTCTGGAGGGCTATAGTCCAGGAGGTCTCAGAGAGTCAGACACAGCTGAGCAGTGGAGCACACGCTGTGGTGTCACAGCGCTTACTGAGCAGCCTGGGTGCCAAGCTAAGCAGGGGCCTGCCCGCAGCACCCCTGGAGTCTCAGCTGTTGTGCAAAGCAAGAGTCTCCCTTCCCCATTCTCAGGCCTCTAAAGAGTTACCTGCCAGAAGCCACACCTGGCAGCCAATAAGGAGGTTCCTGACTTCTTAGAGGCCTGGGCCTGGCGGATCCAGTCAGCACACACATTCCATTCCTCTCAGCAAGAGTCCAGGGGCTGGGAGGGGTGGAGCTGGCCCCCAAGACCTCCTCACAGCAAAACTGGACCCCTTCAGCCCTGCCAGTGACCCCCCGCAGTTTCCCTCACAGGCCGGGAGAAGGAGAGGACAAGTTAGAGGCAGGAGGGGCAGGAAGACCTCTGAGCATGTAAAAGGGATGGGGACCCAGGCCAGGGTCTAGGCTTTCCTGAAAGGGTGAGGGTTGCACCAGATCCTGAGGGCTAATTGACTTAGGGGGTGACCAGGGCACTTCTGGCCAAAGAAGTAGCATGCGCAAAGGCCCAGAGGCCGCTGGTGTGTTTGGGAAGGAGCAGAAGCCAGGTGGTGGGGACTGGGAAGGGTATACTGTGCAGGCGGGAGCCTGGCATATAGAAGGAAGCCTGGCATGCAGACTGTTTTACTCAGAAGCCTCTGGATCCCAAAAGCCCCACCACCACCACCCCAATCAGCAGCCCCTGCTGGGAACCAGCTTGGAATCTCTTTCTTGTGCCCAAGGGAATCCCCCTCCAAGGAGACAGTGTTATCTTACGAGCACAAAGCCTTCAGCCCCTTGATGTCCTGTCCCTCCCACAGACTCAGTCAGGCAGGTCTGGTCAGCACACAAACATTCCATTCCTATCAGCAAGAGCCCAGGGCCTGGGAGGGTGGGGTTGCTCCCGTCCCAGGCCTTCTTACACCAAAACTGGACCCCTCTGGCCACCAGTCTCCCCCACCCCTCCCAAACAGACCCAGGGCACTTAGTTCAGGTCTCACTCACGTCCTTTCTACCACTTTCTAGACCTCAGGCGAGCACCAGTAGAAATACATCTCTTTTCTTTTTTTTTTTTTCTTCTCTTTTACTTTTCCCAAATTGACCACCCTTAGCTATGTTTAGAAAAGAAGAAAGTTTACGCCAGTACAAAAATCACTTTCAAATAATACCTCCTAGGCCTTTGGGGATAAAAACGTTTCTCTAATGTCGACAGTTAAGATTACAAAGTACGCCTACTTCAGCTCTTACCGTAGTAAGATAGCTGGACATTTTCAATACCTTTTTTTTTTTTTTTAAAGAGATCCATTTACTTGCGTAGTTCGGGGTCTGTGAAGTGGTAAATGTGCTAGGAAATTACCTAAACAGTCTTGCCAGGCCAGCATTTTTGTCTCGGGTACCAGGAGGGTTGGAGGTCTGCCAGGTGGCTAGTGATCCCTTTATTAAGATGTCTCCCCAAGGGCCTGTCACGTGCCGAGGAGGACACTCTGGGCAAGTGCCGGGCCTCAGCTCTCCAACCCAACCCTCCCACTCCCTCCATCCTCTCTGCGTAAAATCCAAGTCGTCTCTCTAGAACAGACTCTCCAAGCAGGTGATCCAGCTTTGCATGCAGTCTTGTCCCTTTCTTTGTTCTGCCCATGAAACTATTCTTGAAAGTTTTCCAAAATGGCTTTTTAGAGTATTCCTAGCTCCAATATTTCACTTCAGTGAAGTGCTTTTCACGTGAATAAAAAGCGATGGCAGTTTGGCAGGTGCCTGGGAGCTGGGATCCAGAGAAGAGAGAGAGAAGATGCTGGGTGTCCTTGTGGCTTGATTTTGCTGGATCTGTAGAAGGTTAGCATCCCCTCCTCATTTCCAGCAGGAGGGCAGTAGGCAGTCTTGGAAAATCTTGTCCAGACCCCCACTTCCTGCTAGGAGGGAGGCCTCTGTCCAGACTCACATCTGCTATGGAAGTAGGCTGGACCCTCTGGCCAGCTGTCCTGAGCCCTGAGAGCCACCCAACCCTAGCCTTTGCCAGTCTTGTCTCTTTGCTCCTTTCCAGATCCCCTAGTGACTGATACTCTAAGAGTGGAAGAAAATAGAGCTCAAGGGTTACATTAATTCAGCATCTCCAACCCTTTTGGCGCCAGGGACTGGTTTCGTGCAAGACAATTTTTCCAGGGATGGGTGGGAGTGGAAGATGGTTTGGGGATGATTCAAGTGCATTACATGTACTGTGCACTTTATTTCTATTATTGCTACATCAGCTCCACCTCAGATCATCAGGCATTAGATTCCGGAGGCTGGGGACCCCTGCATTAAATCATTGCATTCATTCAGAGGCTAATCAGGCAAACAGGATTAGGCCTAACCCTTTCTCAGAGGCTCTGAACACCAAAGTTTTTACCTCTGTCCTCAAGCAGGGCCTTCCTTCCTGAGCTCTCTGATATGCTAGGAATTCTGCACTCAGTTAAAAAAAAAAAAAATCCCTCCTGGATTTGACGCTTTCTGACCTGACCAAGTTGGAATGTATGCAGGGAGGAATGCTCCTCGCCTGGAGGAGGACAACCCAGCCTAGGAAAGTGCACATCAGTGAATAACACCCTGGACCTTCACAGGAAATCCCAGAGGCTGCCTGCCTTGAGGAACCAGACACAAAAACGGCACAGCCTGGGTAGTTGCTGGGTGACTTTTCACCCCGAGGTAACTTGGATGAGCAGGAAAGTGTTATAGGCTGAATTGTGTCTCTTGCCCTGCAAATCCAGATGTAGAAGTACCTCCAGTACCTCAGAATGTGACTGTATTTGAAGTGGGTGCTTTGTTTTGGCCTTGCCACATCTTTCAGGCTCTTAGTTCCCCAACCAGGGATTGAACCTGGGACCCCTGCAGTGAAAGTGCAGAGTCTTCACCACTGGACAGCCTGGAAATTCCCTGAAGATGGTCTTTAAAGAAGTTGTTTTCAGTTGATAAGTCATGTCTGACTCTATACAACCCCATGGACTGCAGCACTGCCAGGCTTCCCTGTCCTTCATTATCTCCCAGAGTTTGCTCAAACTCATGTCCATGGAGTCGGTGATGCCATCCAACCATTTCATCCTCTGTCGCCCCCTTCTCCTGCCCTTAATCCTTCCCAGCATCAGGGTCTTTTCCAGTGAGTTGGCTCTTCATATCAGGTAGCCAAAGTATTGGCGTTTCAGCTTCAGCATCAGCCCTTCCAATGAATAATCAGGGTTGATTTCCTTTAGGATGGACTGGTTTGATCTCCTTGCTGTCCAAGGGACTCTTAAGAGTCTTCTCCAGCACCATAGTTTGAAAGCATCAATTTTTCGGTGCTCAGCCTTCTTTATGGTCCCATTCTCACATCCATACATGACTACTTTAAAGAAGTAATTAAGTTAAAATAAGGTCATTAAGGTGGGCCCTAACACAATACAACCAGTGTCCTTATAACAGGAGGAAATAAAGACACAGTTAAAGAGGGACAACCGTGAGGAGACAGAAGACCATGATTTATAAGCCAAGAAACCTTCCCTGCCACATTTCTATCTTGGACTTCAGGTCTCCAAACTGTGCAAAAACAAATGCCTGATGGTCAGCCATCTGGCTGACAGTGCTTTGTCCTAGAGGCCCAAGCAAACTAGCAGAGGATGCAGCTGTAGAAAATCACATGCCCCCATGCAAGTGACAGAGAGAAACTTTGGGCGGTTCAGAGACGAGGTGAGATAGAACTTGCAGGGATGGCAAGAGATCCTCAGCTATGATATTTGGCTGCAATTGATTTGCTAAGAGAGTTTACTCTGCATCTGTGAAGGCCTTTCCGATCAAATTGGTCAGGCAGAGAAGAGAAGAATGAAAGAAATCCTCTATGTATTGGGTTGGCCAAAAAGTTTGTTTGTGTGCTTCTGTGAGATGTGATGGAAAACCTGAATGGACTTGTTGGCCAACCCTGTACATGGAATTCTCAGAATTCCCTCTCCTTGGGTCCTGGGTTGGGGTGGCCACCGGAAGAAGGTGTGTGGACTTGGAGGGCAGAGAGAAAGCAAGCCCTTTTGCGCTCTGAGGGTGGAGCAGGGCAGGCAGATGCGGGTGGCTCAGGCACTCGTTGGTGGTGGGACAGCACCTCCACTCCGGGCCAGTGTGTGCGACTCTGAGGTGCAGAGCCCTGGCTTGTCCTGCAGGTAGCTGTATCATGGAGATCACAGGTGGTGAGAGCTCTCCCAGGCTGTCCCTCATACTCTCCATTCCACATCCATCTTCCCTCCCGAGCTGGCTCAGTGGAGACCAGCATTCCAGGCTCAACCCTCCAGCGTCTCCTTACTGCCTGCACACCTCCTACCCTCAGACCCACCACCGCCACCCAAAAGCCTCCCAAAACGTTTGCTTCTAGCAAGTCACCCTTCAACACTCTTCAAAGACAAGGTCCCTCCAGATCAAGTCTAAACACTCTGCCTTGATGCTAAGACCTTTTATAATATGTCCCCACCCTACTGTCCCATCATCTCCCCCACTATTTCCATGGGGGAGAACACGTGCATTCTGCCAAGCGAGGCCAGTCCCTTCTCTCCAATTGGGATCTGCCATGCCCACTCCATCTCTCAGATTTGTTCCCACACTATTGGCCCTCTCCTTCTTCAAAGTCCAGTTCAAGTCTGATCTTCTTCGCAAAACTTTCATCACGGCCATCAGGTGCAGAATTTAAGAGAAAAGACCCTGGAGTCAGGCTGTCTGCATTCAAACCCTGGCTTTGCCCTTCCAGCTCTCGATGACTTTGAACAAATTACTTCATCTTTCTGGGCCTCAGTTTCCTCCACTGCAAAACGGGGATGTACGGAGTTTGCAAGGTTATTGTGAGGATTAAGTGAGTTAAGACACATAAAGCTTTTTACTGTGTCTGACACATAGAAAGCACTCGATAAGCGTTGGTTCTTATTTCATTTGTCTTATTACCTGATCATCCCATCCTTTCCAATACTCTTTTCCCTGAATGTCTACACCTGGTACGTAGAGACCACATCACTCAAATATTTCATTAGAGTCGGTCTTGTACTGTTCACTGTGATTGCATGTGTAACAAACAGGAACAAGGACATTTTATCTATGATCAGAACACCAATAGGCAATAGCCTATTCATGAACATAAAATATTCCTCATTCTTAACTAGCAGCATAAGGGGAGAGACACTGCCCTGCTTCTTCCTGGTAGCATTTAACCCCTAAGAGACCTAGGAAGGAAAAGTTGGGGACAAATCATCAGGAGCAGGAAGACACAAAAAATGCCCACAGACTGGTCCTGAAACCCATCCTACTGCTGTATCTGAACACCTTATTTCATTAGAGTCGGTCTTGTACTGTTCACTGTGATTGCATGTGTAACAAACAGGAACAAGGACATTTTATCTATGATCAGAACACCAATAGGCAATAGCCTATTCATGAACATAAAATATTCCTCATTCTTAACTAGCAGCATAAGGGGAGAGACACTGCCCTGCTTCTTCCTGGTAGCATTTAACCCCTAAGAGACCTAGGAAGGAAAAGTTGGGGACAAATCATCAGGAGCAGGAAGACACAAAAAATGCCCACAGACTGGTCCTGAAACCCATCCTACTGCTGTATCTGAACACCGAGAAGATGAGATTTTGACAGATGTGGTTTTCGCATCAAGAAGCACTGTCTTCGGAGTGGCCTGACCAGAGGCAGGGCCCTCAGCCAGCATCTACTCCCGGAAACTGAACTGCACCTCACATAATGGAAGATCTCAAAGGGCCCCAGGGGCCAGCAGACGGTGATAGAATCGGGATGGAGTAGGCCCCAACACTGTGCAGGCTCCCAGCATGACAGCCAAGGGACTTCTGGTTTACCACCCAGACTGCAGAAAGTTCATGAATCAGTCAGTCCATAGAGCAAGATGACATAGGAGTTAAGAGGCACTCAGCGGTTTCAGGTCTCTGTTTCTTCAGCTTTAAAACGAAGAGGTTGCTGGAACCAGAGGAGAGCTAACAAACCACTCAGTTCTATAATTCTGCACAGTGAGTTCGCTGCACAGTCAGAGTAGGCAAAGGTAGTCAAGGACGACTCTGAGGGTTTGATTTCTGTCAATATTACCCCAAAGCACTCCTCAGATTCAATCCAATCCCTACCAAAATTCCAAAGGCACTTTTCACAGAAATAGGAAAAAAAAAAAAATCCCCCAAGTCTCCAAATAGCCAGAGCAATCCTGAGAAAGAAGAACAAAGCTAGAGGCATCACATGTCCTGATTTTAAACTATATTACAAAGCTGTAATAGTCAAAACAGACACATAGATCAATGAAATAGAATAGAGAGCCCAGAAACAAAACCATCCTTTTATAGGTAATTAGCTTACAACAAGGGAGCCAAGAACATACAATGGGGAAAGGATAGTCTCTTCAGTAAATGAGAGGTTAATTTCTCCATCCCTATAAACAGAGCTGCAGAAAAGAATGGAAAAAAAAAAAAAAAACAGAGACACAGTACAACCTGATACACTTGGCACTAGAGCCCTCTTGGCTGAGAGGTGCCAAGACCAAGGATGAATCCAGCAAGGTGTGCAATTACCTGGGTTCAAGTTTCAGCTCTGATACAGACAAGTTATCTGATTTTTGTGATGCCTCAATTTTCTCAGCCAGTACACAAGGCTAATAATAATACTTCATGCACTTATTGATTAAAATATAAAGCACTCTGCACAGTACCCAAAGCAGAGGAGGTGCCCAAGGGAACATTTCATGCAAAGATGGGCTCGATAAAGGACAGAAATGGTCTGGACCTAACAGAAGCAGAAGATATTAAGAAGAGGTGGCAAGAATACACGGAAGAACTGTACGAAAAAGATCTTCATGACCCAGATAATCATGATGATGTGTTGACTAATCTAGAGCCAGACATCTCGGAATGTGAAGTCAAGTGGGCCTTAGAAAGCATCACTACGAACAAAGCTAGTGGAGGTGATGGAATTCCAGTGGAGCTGTTTCAAATCCTGAAAGATGATGCTGTGAAAGTGCTGCACTCAATTTGCCAGCAAATTTGGAAAACTCAGCAGTGGCCACAGGACTGGAAAAGGTCAGTTTTCATCCCAATTCCAAAGAAAGGCAATGCCAAAGAATGCTCAAACTACCACACAATTGCACTCATCTCACATGCTAGTAAAGTAATGCTCAAAATTCTCCAAGCCAGGCTTCAGCAATACGTGAACCGTGAACTCCCTGATGTTCAAGCTGGTTTTAGAAAAGGCAGAGGAACCAGAGATCAAATTGCCAACATCCGCTGGATCATGGAAAAAGCAAGAGAGTTCCAGAAAAACATCTATTTCTGCTTTATTGACTATGCCAAAGCCTTTGACTGTGTGGATCACAGTAAACTGTGGAAAATTCTGAAAGAGATGGGAATACCAGACCACCTGACCTGCCTCTTGAGAAATCTGTATGCAGGTCAGGAAGCAACAGTTAGAACTGGACATGGAACAACAGACTGGTTCCAAATAGGAAAAGGAGTACGTCAAGGCTGTATATTGTCACCCTGCTTATTTAACTTATATGCAGAGTACATCATGAGAAACGCTGGACTGGAAGAAACACAAGCTGGAATCAAGATTGCTGGGAGAAATATCAATAACCTCAGATATGCAGATGACACCACCCTTATGGCAGAAAGTGAAGAGGAGCTAAAAAGCCTCTTGTTGAAAGTGAAAGAGGAGAGTGAAAAAGTTGGCTTAAAGCTCAACATTCAGAAAACGAAGATCATGGCATCTGGCCCCATCACTTCATGGGAAATAGATGGGGAAACAGTAGAAACAGTGTCAGACTTTATTTTTTTGGGCTCCAAAATCACTGCAGATGGTGACTGCAGCCATGAAATTAAAAGGCGCTTACTCCTTGGAAGAAAAGTTATGACCAACCTAGATAGTATATTCAAAAGCAGAGACATTACTTTGCCGACTAAGGTCTGTCTAGTCAAGGCTATGGTTTTTCCTGTGGTCATGTATGGATGTGAGAGTTGGACTGTGGAGAAGGCTGAGTGCCAAAGAATTGATGCTTTTGAACTGTGGTGTTGGAGAAGACTCTTGAGAGTCCCTTGGACTGCAAGGAGATCCAACCAGTCCATTCTGAGGGAGATCAACCCTGGGATATCTTTGGAAGGAATGATGCTAAAACTGAAGCTCCAGTACTTTGGCCACCTTATGCGAAGAGTTGACTCATTGGAAAAGACCCTGATGCTGGGAGGGATTGGGGGCAGGAGGAGAAGGGGACGACCGAGGATGAGATGGCTGGATGGCATCATGGACTCAATGGACGTGAGTCTGAGTGAACTCCGGGAGTTGGTGATGGACAGGGAGGCCTGGCGTGCTGCAATTCATGGGGTCGCAAAGAGTCGGACACGACTGCGCGACTGAACTGAACTGAACTGAAGAGACAGATACTGTTCCAAGGCACTGGGGCACAGTCTTGAGAGAAAAAAAAAAACAAAAACCCTCTTTATAGAGTTTACTTTTAGAAGTAGAAGATAGGTAATAAGAAATAACTTTAATAAAGATCAGATTTTCTCAAATGTGCAGGAAATGAATATGAAGAAAAATCAACTAGGGTAAATAGGATAGAAATGGAGGTGTGATTTCTAGGTACAGTCCTAGCAAAGGACACTCAGAGAAGACGAGCCTTGAATGGACACCTCAGTAAATGTCACTATTATCCTCATGGCCAGTACTCAGGGCTTGGTGCCAACAGTGTACATTTCCTGGTGTCCAAATGAGCATTTCTGCCCAACATACCTCACAAAAGAGAAGTATGAATTGGAAGAGACTTAGAGATTCTCTGATTCATTTTATCAAGGAAAAATGAAATCCAGAAAGGGGTGGGCCAACAAACCCAGGTTCACATGGTTAGTTCAGAAGCCAAGATTGATTCCAACTCCAGGCTCCTGACTCTAAGACCATGTTCTTTTCTCTGCTTCATACCCCATTGCCCCAGGCTGACTCAGACTCATGTGAAATTGTGCCCTGGAACCTGGAAGATTTCTCTCCTGTATTTTATTTCAGTCTGCACTGTAGCTCATGGTTATTAGCTGTGCAGTCTGAATATATTTCATTCAGACACGCTTACAGGGGAAGAAATTATCATGAATTTGCAAGAAGACATCCATGAACCAGTGACCCCTGTTTAAACAACTAAGAGTTAAAGACCATCACTTCAGGGGGTCCCTGAGCACCAAGCATACCTCACACACAAATGCAAACACACCACCCTGGCACTACTCACATGACATTCCTTAGCTGTAATTCAGTGGTTAAAAGATCAAGAATTTCTTTCCATTTTTTCCCCTTAGGTTATTGTAAAAACAACAGCTGATTTGTATAGGTGGCAGTAGCTCAGACAGTAAAGAATGCACCTGCAATGCAGGAGACCTGGGTCGAGACCTGGCTCAAGAAGATCCCCTGGGGAAGAAAATGACAACCCACTCCAGTATTCTTGCCTGGAAAATTCCATGGACAGAGGAGCCTGGAGGGCAAAGAGTCAGACAGGACTGAGTGGGACTAACACGAAGACTCCTTGAGCCCCTGAGAAGGTAACTTGGAGTCCAGTCTGGGGAACCTGAATATGATACAGGTTTTTGAAGGGCTGTTTGCTACAGGATAAATCTTTGCAGCAATCAGGGGCATTTATAAGAACTACTAAGGCTAAAGAGAGTTGCAAAAAGTGATCCACTCAGTCTGCTTCCTTTTGAAGCTGCCCTGGGCCACAGGTCAGGAAGCAACAGTTAGAACTGGACATGGAACAACAGACTGGTTCCAAATAGAAAAAGGAGAATGTCAAGGTTATATATTGTCACACTGCTTATTTAACTTATATGCAGAGTACATCATGAGAAACGCTGGACTGGAAGAAGCACAAGCTGGAATCAAGATTGCCAGGAGAAATATCAGTAACCTCAGATATGCAGATGACACCACCCTTATGGCAGAAAGTGAAGAGGAACTAAAAAGCCTCTTGATGAAAGTGAAAGAGGAGAGTGAAAAAGTTGGCTTAAAACTCAACATTCAGAAAACTAAGATCATGGCATCTGGTCCCATCACTTCATGGGAAATAAATGAGGAAACAGTAGAAACAGTGTCAGATTTTATTTTTTTGGGCTCCAAAATCACTGCAGATGGTGACTGCAGCCATGAAATTAAAAGACATTTATTCCTTGGAAGAAAAGTTATGACCAACCTAGATAGCATATTGAAAAGCAGAGACATTACTTTGCCAACAAAGGTCCATCTAGTCAAGGCTATGGTTTTTCCAGTAGTCATGTATGTATGTGAGAGTTGGACTGTGAAGAAAGCTGAGCGCCGAAGAATAGATGCTTTTGAGCTGTGGTGTTGGAGAAGACTCTTGAGAGTCCCTTGGACTGCAAGGAGATCCAACCAGTCCATTCTGAAGGAGATCAGCTCTGGGATTTCTTTGGAAGGAATGATGCTAAAGCTGAAACTCCAGTAATTTGGCCACCTCATGCAAAGAGTTGACTCATTGGAAAAGACTTTGATGCTGGGAGGGATTGGGGGCAGGAGGAGAAGGGGACGACCTAGGATGAGATGGCTGGATGGCATCACTGACTCGATGGGCATGAGTCTGAGTCTTCTCCGGGAGTTGGTGATGGACAGGGAGGCCTGGCGTGCTGCGATTCATGGGATCTCAAAGAGTCGGACACAACTGAGCAACTGGACTGAACTGGGCCACAAGGATGAGACTGGAGCCTGATAGCAGTGGGACTTTGATGTGTCTGCATATCTCTCAGAGACTAGGAACACCTGTGGGCCATTCGAGTGGGGGGACTTCACAGCACCATCCATCCATTCATGGAACAGATACAAACTGAGCACTTAGTATGTGCCTGGCGCTGTTATAGGCACTGAGAATATGACAGGAAACCAAAGTCCCTGACATCATGACATCATGAAGCTTACAAGGGGGCTTCCCACGTCGTTAGTGGTAAAGAATCGGCCTGCCGATGCAGGAGTCGTGCGTTTGATCCCTGGGTGCCCTGGAGAAGGAAATGGCAACCCACTCCACTCCAGTATTCTTGCCTGGAGAATCCCATAGACAGAAGAGCCTGGCAGGCTACAGTTCATGGGGTCGCAAAAGAGTCGGACACAACTGGGCACACATACACACGTACACACATTCTAGTGAGGAGGAAGCAGGTAACTGGGGAGCGAATCTACGTCAGAAAGCGCTCAGTAAGTGGGTAAAAGACGTGAGTGATGCCTGCAATCAGGACAGTGAGAGCTTGCTACCTTAAAGTTTCAGAGCAGGGCACTCTCCAGAAATGACCTTGGAGGGTGAAGGGTTTGTTAAGGTAAGAATATTCGAGGCTAGTTCTCCAAAAACTCCAAAGCCCTGAGGCAGAACAGTGAGGGAACGCTCATGACCTGAGCTGAGGAGGGAAGGAGAAATAGGGGCAGAAGAGCAGTGGGGACCTACAGACCTTTGCAAGCACTTATATTTGGCCTCCAGTGAGATGGACAGTGAGATGCTGGAAGGTCAACAGGAATAACATTAACTGATTGATGTCTTAAAAGTGTTAGTCGCTCGATCCTGTCCGTCTTTTTGCTACCATAGCCTGCCTGGCTCCTCTGTCCATGAAGAATTTTCCAGGCAAGAATACTGGAGTGGGTTCCCATTTCCTTCTCCAGGGGATCTTCCTGACCCAGGGATCGAACGCACATCTCCTGCATTAGCAGGTGGATTCTTTACCACTGAGCCACCAGGGAAGCCTGATATGTCTTTAAAAGGTTGAACCAATTGTTGTGCTCATAAAGAGACCACAGGGGGACCAAGATCAAAACAGGGAGAGCAGTCAGGAAACCACTGTCCTGATCCAGATGAAGCCATGGGGCCTGGATCCAGGCAGCAAAGGTGGGATGGAGAGAAGTGACTCAATTCTAGATACAGAAGATGGACCGAATGGGAACTACTCATTGTCTAAACATGTAAAGGAATTCGAGAAATCCAGGATGACACCAGAGCTTCAGCTGGAAGAACCTGAGTGTAGAGCTGACACTGATGGAGATAAAGACCATGAGAGGGCCTGGGGCGGGGTGGGGGTCAGGGAGAAGGGAGATCAAGGGAATTCTCCCAGCAGGTGTTCAAGCTCTTATCTTGATTTATAAAGTCAACCCTGCATAGAAGATGGACCATTACGACCCTGCAATTTCACCACTGAGAATAACACCCCAAAGAACTGAAAGCAGGGACTTATACGTATTAATACTTGTACACCAGCGTTCATGGCAGTGCTATTCACAACAGTCCCTGCTGGAAACAGGGACTTCCCCTGCAGTCCAGTGGCTAAGACTGCATGCTTCCAAAGCAGCAAGTGCAGGTTCTGTCCCTGGTCAGAGAACTAAGATCCCACATGCTGTGGGAAGCAGCAAAAAAAAAAAGTGGAAACAACTCAAATGTCCATCAACAGATGAACAGATAAATAAAATGTGACCTTACATACAATTCAGCCTTTAGAAGAAAGGAAATTCTGACCCATGCTACAACATGAATAGACCTTAAAGATATTGTGCTAAGTGGAGAAAGCCAGCCGCCAAAGGACAAATGTCGTATGATTCCACTGGTACGAGGAACCTAATGTAGTTAAATCCATAGAGACAGAAAACAGAATCATGGTTGCCAGGGAGTGGAGAGAAGAAAGGACAAGTTATTGTTTAATAGTTCCCTGCTGGAAACAGGGACTTCCCCTGCAGTCCAGTGGCTAAGACTGCATGCTTCCAAAGCAGCAAGTGCAGGTTCTGTCCCTGGTCAGAGAACTAAGATCCCACATGCTGTGGGAAGCAGCAAAAAAAAAAAGTGGAAACAACTCAAATGTCCATCAACAGATGAACAGATAAATAAAATGTGACCTTACATACAATTCAGCCTTTAGAAGAAAGGAAATTCTGACCCATGCTACAACATGAATAGACCTTAAAGATATTGTGCTAAGTGGAGAAAGCCAGCCGCCAAAGGACAAATGTCGTATGATTCCACTGGTACGAGGAACCTAATGTAGTTAATCCATAGAGACAGAAAACAGAATCATGGTTGCCAGGGAGTGGAGAGAAGAAAGGACAAGTTATTGTTTAATAGGTACAGAGCTTCTGTTTGGGAAGATGAAAATGTTCTGGGGACAGAGAGCAGTGATGATTGCTCAACAAATGTGAATGTACTCACGCCACTGAACTGTACATCTAAAGATGGTTAAAACAGTAAATCTTATGCATATTTTATAATTAAAAAAAAAAAAAAACAGATGGCAAGCTCCCAGGTTAGTCCACTGGCAAGGGCTCTAGAAGGCTTTAGAGATTTATAAATTTAAAAAAAAAAAATCAAAGCACCCTAGAGTTTCTCTATGGTTCCTATACCCAATCCACCAAGAGGGCTTCAGAATAAGAAGAAGGAGAGCACTGGGAAGAGATGCAATAGAAGATTATTCCAGGCACAAAGAACAATGTGGAACAGGTATGACTGGGAATTTCCTGGTGGTTCAGTGGTTAGAGCTCAGGGCTCTGGCTGCCAGGGGCCCAGTTTCCATTCCGGGTCGGGGAATTAAGATCCTATGAGCCTCATGGTGCAGACAAAAAAAAAGAGAGAGAGAGAGAGGACTGAAATAAGACAGTCAGAGACACAAAGTGAGCAAAGAGGACTGACAACGGGCTCAGAGATGTTGTGGGCCACCAGAGGTGCAGAGACCTGATTACAGCTTTGGTGACCCAGAGAAAGTTACAGTGCTTAGCGTCCCCTGAGAAGCTGATAAAAGGGCATAATTATACAAAAGCTCATATTACCGAGTACTTACTGTGTCTAAGCCCTGCACAGCTACTAACTGGCTTAATCCTCACAACCAACACTCAAGGAAATACTCAGATCATCCTGATTTCACAAATGGGGAAACTAGAACTCACCCCCATTAGAAGATCACAGTATCAGAAACAGCAGTCAAACCCAAGCAGCCCAAGAGTTCCAGAGTGGAGCTCTTAACCACTAGGCTACCCAGCTCTCAATGCCAGACAATGTGACATGCAGCATGGCGACTTCGGAGCTGACATTTATAGATTGCACGTTCCAGCAGTTCATCTTCCAAAACGCTCTTAAGCATTTAAAACACCATGGGGCCAGATGTCTCCATCCAAAAGCCCCACTGGTGTGAACTCCACAGCCTTATCTCCAAGTCCAGCCATGGCTCTCAGATCAGACACACTGACTTTCTGTTTATTTACAGAAAGAGACTTTATGGCAAGAGCAGACAGCAGCGTTGCCGTGAGAAAGCCAGCCCCAAGCTCTGTTGTGTGTTTAACTATGAAGGGACACAGCAGAATTCTCTTGAGAAGCTGGTGCAGAGAAAGCTGGAGGCCAATGGCAGGGGCAGGAAAGGTTTGTTTCTGATGAAGTCATGTTTACACAAAACCCCGACTTCAAAGTCCATGCAAGTGAGGGCCACGCAAGCAGGTTTCAAAGGAAACATTTGTGACCAGGGAAAAGCCTCTGACCTGGCTGATAGCGAAGTGCCTGGCAAGGATAACTGTAATCTTTCTCCTGTCATTTAAAGCAAAGCTTGTGAAGATGAAAAACCATAGCAAGTTCTTCTAAGCTCTGCAGACTTTACATGAATCCCCGTGCCTGGCTGCATTAATTCTATCTCTTTCCGTGCTGGCTGTTGATAAATACTCACTGAATGAATACATGTGATGGATGCACCCAGTGTATAACAAATCCTTTAGGGAAAGGGGTCAAGTCTCCATCATCTTTAAATCTAGAGACACTTAATAAATGTCAAGGTACATCTTATCAGAAAAAACACTGTGCTGAAAATGCAAACACTGAGAGGCTAGAAGCTGCTCCCAAGAAAACAAGAGAGGAGTACACAGCCACGTGAGTGCTGGGAAGCCAGCCAGAAGCTCCTGCCATCATCTCTCTATTTGACATGCCAGGCATGCTGTCCTGGGGACCTTCCTAGGTCCTCAGGGGATGCGAAGTCTGGCAGAATCCCAGTACTGTTGGAGCTGAAACAGCGGTGCCTGGCACTATAGGAGAGCACAGAGCCCAGACCCAGAGGCTCAGGGTGTCTGGGGTGGTGACTCAAAGGCCCGGATAAACAGAGGGCAGAAGGAGTATGGAGGAGCATTGTGAAGACAGGAGCAGGGACCAGCATCATGAACCTGGGTACCAGCAAGCACTTGGGTATGGCTGGGATGAAAGGTACAAGTGGGGGGTGATGAGATGGGATGTCCTTGATGCTAAGTCAAAGACATGAATTTCACCCTGAAAGTCAAGAGGAGCCTCTGAAGAATTTTAAGGAGGGGAGTAGCATGCTCTGATTTTTATTTTAGACTGGCCTCTACTTAAAGCCCACTCCATTCACGGAACGAAAGGTTTAAGACTGCTAACCAATTAGGAGACAATTGCAGTAAATAATGAAAATTTAAGATGTTGGGGATATTAAGGAGTGGCAGGGATGACTGTTGTGGTAAGCAGAAGGTTATAGAGCTGATCAGAGGCAAAGAAAACTCAATGTGGGTCTGAGTTTTCTTTCCAAGGGGAGGCAGAGCTGGGCCCAGTGCTGGAAAGCAGGTTTAAGCATCAGCAACCCCAAGAGGTTGCCCAGAGTCCCCAGCAAGAAAAATGAAGAGCCCAGGATAGGTGCTCAAGAAATTCTGCCATTTGTGAGGTTATAGAAAAAGAGGAGGCCATAAGGGGCCTGAGAAAGGAGGACAAAGTGGTCCTAACTGTGCAGACAGAAGCAAAATCACTAGAGAATTCCCTGGCCATCCAGTGGTTAAGACTCAGGACTTTCGCTGCTGGTACCCGGGTTTGAACCCTAGCCAGGAAACTTTGTTGTTTAATCACTAAGTCATGTCCAACTCTTTGCGATCCTGTGAACTGTAGCCTGCCAGGCTCCTCTGTCCATGAGATTTCCCAGGCAAGAACACTGAAGTGGGTTGCCGTTTCCTCTTCCAGGGGATCTTCCCGACCCAGGGATGAAACCCACATCTCCGGCATTGCAGGAAGATTCTTTACCACTAAGAGCTCAAAAAAGGAGACAGAAATCACGCAGCCAAGGCAGGAGGGGGCTTCCAGCAGGAGAAAGCACAGCGCCCAGCGCCCCGAGACCACCCCGGGCAGAATGAAGGATGAATGAGAACAGCTCTGGGTGGAGACGGAGGAAGCCCCATAGCAGGGGGCGGAGCGCAGGAGTGAGTGGCACGGGAGACAGAGGTGATGGGAAAAGCAGGTGACCTTTTCAAACAGCTTGGTGCTACAGGGACAATACCACGGTAAGAAGGGGGAGAGGCTGAAGGAGGGTTTCTTCTAGCGGGGAGGGGAGCGTGCGTATTTATTGGGAGATGCCACAATAGAGGTGGGGTGCCAGGGAGAGTAGGGGTGACTGAAAGAGGTAAGGGAAGGGGAAGCGCGAAACCCCTGGAGGGATTAGCTTCAGGAAGCAAGGCTAATTCGGGGAGGGAGGAGGTGGGGGGTGGGTGTCCATGGGACAAAGGGACAGGAAACCCCAGTTTCCCAGGGATAGGCTGTGACTCTGCTCCAGCTGGTGGTGAAACATGAGATGCAGACTGGGCAACGATTTCAGCATTTCAAGAGAAGCTATGCTGTTCCTTTTGAATGCATTCCCGATTTTCTGGAAATCTGATTTTTCAAGTGTTTGCAACCACCTCAAATACAGTAAGCCCAAGATCTGACTGTGACCCAAATTAAGCCTCCTGCAAGCAGGATTTCCTCTTCCCACGGTTACCTCTTCCTCTCATCTCAGGCTTCATGTGGGCATCTCCCCTCTGGGGAAAGCATTTCCTTTACAGGATCCAAAAGCCTTTTTCCTAGACTCCAGTGGATCTCCACCAGCAGATACTAACCCTGAAGTTCTAAGTCTTGGGTGTCTGCCCAACTCTGAACTCCAAGTACAAGATACTGTCCTGCGTGTGTTAGTCACTCAGTCGTGCCAACTCCGCAACCCCATGGACTGTAACCCACCAGGCTATTCTGTCCACGGAATTCTCCAGGCAAGAATCCTGGAGTGGGTTGCCATTTCCTTCTCCAGGGTATCTTCCCAACCCAAGGATCGAACCTGGGTCTCCCGCATTGCAGGTGGATCTTTACCGTGTGAACCACCAGGGACACCCAGATACTGTCCTATAACCATGTAAACATTCCATATATGCCACGAGTGTTAACAGCTCTAAGTATCAAGAAATCCTGAGACTCCTGCAGAAGGAGTCAATTATTCCTCCAGCGTGAGTGCATTTTCCATTGACTTTTCAAACAGCTGAAAGGTGAGAGAGGACTTAAGTATCAAGAAACCCTTAGACGCCTGTGGAATTTCTAGGTCCTGGAGAGGGAGGGGCGGGGTCCCTGGTGTTCTGAACCAGCTCTCTGCTGAGTGACTTCTGGTCCAGGAAGGCTTGGTCACCTGTGGAGGTTCCCGTGAGTTTCATGTCTGGATGGAGACATCATTATTACGATTCAAGTCATCATTCTTTCAGTCCCTGTGACCTTCTCTCACCTGTGTTTGGGGTGGAGACTGACTCTGCCTGGGCTTGGCTGGTGGCTTCCTCGGGTTTATTCTGCTCTTTGTGTTCCAGGACTGATGGCTGCAGTGGGTTCTAACAACAAGGACAAGGGTTGTTACCAGTTGCACATCAAATCATCTAACCAGTTAATGTTTCTCAAATGCATACTATATTTAAAAATAAAAAAAAAAAAAAACAAAGACAGGTCTTCTCTGGTGGTCCAGTGGCTGAGAATCCACCTGCCAACGCAGAGGACTCAGGTTGGATGCCCGGCCCGGGAGGATCCCACATGCTGGGGCAGATAAGCCCAGGCACCACAACTCCTGTGCCCACGTACCATACCTGCTGAAGCCCACACGCCCTTGAACCTGTGCTCTGAAACAAGAGAAACCACCACAATGAGAAGCCCGCACACCGCAACGCAGAGCAGTCCCCACTCACCACAACTGGAGAGAGCCCACATGCAGCAGCGAAGACCCAGAGCAGTCAAAATAAAAACAATAATAAAGTAAATAAATAATAAATTTAAAAAAATAATAGTGCATAAATAAAACCAGGGGCCCACCTTTATATCCCACCGCATCCCAGTCTAGCCCATCCCTTGCTGGAAGCTCTGTCTGTAGAAGCGATAACAGGATCTTAAGAAGGGAGCTGGCATCAGCTGAAAGACATCCTTCTGCTAAAGTCCAGTGACCCTCAAATAATGGGGACGGACAATGCCATTTCAGGTGCCTCAGTGCAGCAGACCCAGTCCTTGTCCTCAAGGATTTGGCAGTGGCAAAAGAAAAGAGATAAGGTGCAATTCAACACCGAGGGACAAGAGGCTGTCACGTGGAGACTGTGTAGAAAGGAAGCTGTGAGTTACTGCCCAGCGTGCATCTTTTCTCTGTACCACGCTGACCTGGGCGCCGTGGGGCAGGAGGGCTAACCAGTGGATTGGACTCCATGAAAAGAGTCCCTGAAATCTATGTGGTAGATCTCCAATGCAGGGACCCAGCGTCTCGAAGTAGGGGTCCCATCAGGACAGAAAGCCTATATGGGTGCAGGATTCTCTGGCCAATGTCAGAATCCTGTCTGGCAGCAACATGGAAACCAGTGTGTGGAGAACACAGTTAACATCAATAGCTTCCATGGGCTGTTTTTTTTTCACGTGTTCGCTCTTTCAGTTAAATGACACAGTAAGTCCCCTACATACAAACGAGTTCCTTTCCAAGAGCACACTCACAAGTCCAACCAAGTTAGCCTAGGTACCCAACTAACACAACTGGCTGTATAGTCCTGGACTGTAATAAGTTCATAATACTTTTCACACAAATAATATATTAAAAAAACACACACACACAAAAATAAAAGTCCTAATCATACAGTAAAGTACCTTGAAAAATACAGTACTGCAGTATAACAGCTAGCATACAGGGGCTGGCATCGCGTGAACAGGCAAGAAGAGTTACTGACTGGAGGAGGGAGAGGACATGGGAGGTGGTAGAGCTGAAGGATCGTCAACAATAGGAGGTGGCAAGTACACTGGCATCTTCGAAAGTTCACGGCTTGAAGGCTCCTAGCAAGGGACTCATGTACTTGCATTTCTTTAACAACCAGTGGCATAAAAACTGAGACAGAGACCTTAATCAGTTGCCCATGATCACACAGCTGGGAAGTCATAGAGCTGGGATTTGAAACCAGGCCATGTGGTTCATGAACCCACACTCAAAACCATCAAACCATCCACTCACATTTTGCAGCATATATTAGAAAATATGAAAGGAGAAAAAAAAAAAGCCCAAGGCAAAGTTACCAAGATCTCCGAAAGAAGAAGTTATCCTGAACAAAGAATGGTCCTAAGCTAATTGCATAGATTATATTGCTGTGTCCTGTTGGCAAACTCGTAGCCAAAACTAGAGTGCTTTAGAAATAACAGAATAATATTACCATTAATAAACCATCAAAAAAAGATTCTGTAGCAGCTGGACTGGATAAAGGGGTAAAAGACAAATTTGTTTTCAACTGACTTTAGGAAAGGAAATAATCAAATCATCCAGCAATGAATTTCTGATACAAATAGGAAATTAATCTGAAACCATCAAAACAAGTCACACTGCCTTAAAATCCTGTGTTCTCTCTAACAACTGTAAACCATTATTAAATTCAGCCATACTAAGTGGTGAGTCGAATTCAATCCCCAGAGATAAATATTAAGGCACTAAATGATTTTAAGCTGTATCATGTTAGTAACAGAGAACCAAGCCCAGAGAAAACTTTTAAGGAGAAAAATCCTTTCATAGCCACCATTTCAGCATTTTCCTGAATACAAGTGATGAGGAAAATAGAAGAAAGAACCCAAGATGTTGAGGTGGGCCCAGGAAAGAATCATGAAATTAAATGGTGTAAAATTGTAAATGCTCTTAAAGTTTTTCTTTTTAAAAGGAACTCCTTGGGACCTCTCTGGTGGTCCTTTGGTTAAGACTCCACACTTCCACTGCAGGGGACACTGGGTTCGATCCCTGGTCAGGGAACTAAGACCCTGTATGTTTCATGGCATGGCCAAAAAATTTTTTTTAATAATAAACAAATAAAAGGGAATCCTCTGTAGAAAACATTGGACTAGGTGACCTGTGAGCTTGGGAAAGACTAAGACAAGATCCAGCCAGTGTACAGGTTCTGATGTACCAGAAGCTAGGCCTGATATCATCTCGGCCAAGCAAGAGACAAGCTAACGACTTCTGCTGACGTGTCCGGCGCTGATCAAAGGAGAAACTTTCAGAGGCCAGGCTCAGAGAATGCACTGCTGTGTCAGACCGGACAATCAGCCTCGTCATTCCAGGACATGACCACTGTGTGGCAGGAAAGGACGTGGAGGAAGGGCAGGCTGTGACCAAAGAACGTGCTGGAGCCACTCCAGAGAAGAGAGGATCTGCGGTGCGGGGGAGGGGAGCCCTTCCACAGGCGGCCTCCAAGAGCCCAGACGCTGGTTTTTTAACATGGATAAGACTGTAGAGAACTGTGTGGAGAAAACTGATACATAACTATATTCCCAAGGAAAAGAGTAGAGACCTCCCTACTCACTCATTGTAAAATAGTATCCAAGCACATAGCGGTTAAATAGCGCTATTACTATACATGTGATTACATTACTAATGTGAATCACTCACAATTTCCTGGCCAAGAAGACTGAACTGAAATTTTTATTCTAACAATGAGATCATTTTTTTTGTTTGTTTTTTTTTTTTTTTTTGACCAACAGATTGGTGAAAAATAACAGAGCTCAAGAAAAATCAATAAGGATATAGAGAAAGCATGGGCTTTCATACCCAGAATGTGCAAGAATACAAGTCTTTGGGGAGGGTGATTGGGAGCAGCTATTAAGATGCTACATGCACATACTCCTTTGCTCAGCAATTTCACCGCTAGGTAGTCAAGTAAAATCCTTCTACGTGTGCTCAAAATGGCATGTGCCAGGCTGTTCGTAAACATGAGAAATGACATACAATATATAGTACTTCATTTGGGCCATGCAATAATTCACAGCAGTGAAGGAGAATGATACCGATCTGTCTCTACCTACACAGAACACCTCCAAAACATCTCGTTAAGGCAGAAAAAAAAAAATATTGCAAGACAATATGGTATGGTCTTATTTATGATTTCTTTTAACCCACCAAACTGTAAACATCTGATTATTGAACAGATATGTCAAAAAACTTCAAGTAATGTCTACAAGGGGGGCACGCCAAGGTGATGACAGAGGTCAGCGCTACAGAGGACTGTGCAAATGGGTTTGAGGCAAGGAGAACGTCCCTTGTTTAAGATTTTTACAAAAATTAATTGCTACACAGCATAATTAAAAATTAAATCTTTGGAAATGTTAGCTCTAAAAATGTCTACCTGCCCACCCAAGTGTCCATCAGCATCGGGAGGGTGATTATTCCAACAAGAGGAGGGTCATTCAACAGATATTTATTGAGTACCCTGCTACAGGGCTAGGCACTTTTTTAGACTCTGAGGAATCTTCAAAATATCTGACTTCAGGGGACTTTCCTGGTGGTCTAATGGTCCCCTTCCAATGCAGGGGACATAGTTTCAATCCCTAGTCAAGGAACTAAGATCCCACATGCCACAGGGTAACTAAACCCGTGACCATCACAAGAGAAGCCCATGTGTTGCAACAAAGACCCAGTGCAGTGGCTAACATATATATTAGTTATATATATATATATATATGCCTTCATGAAGTTTACATTATAGAGGAGTTTATGGCATCATCTCCTTTGTCGACGGCAGAGGAGTCTCTGGGAAAGAGGCAGGGGTTGCTAAAATATGCCCAAGTCAGGGTCAGCTCTTTGAGGCCAGGAACGAGGAAAAGGTGTCTGCAGTTGGTCAGCTGCAATGCCACTACCCAGGCCTCATGGAGGGATTGAGAGCAAACTACAGAGGCAAGAAAGGGGACAGCCAAGTCTGGTCTGACTTAGGAGCTCCTGGGTGCTCAAGGCCACCAAGGAGAGTTCCCTTCCTGCTGCACAGGGCCACTCAAGAATGACGATGGCTGAGAGCCAGCAGGAAGGGGGACGAGAGAGACAGGAAGAGGACAGTGAGTGGAAGGAAATGAGATTAGAGAGGAGAGCTCGCGGAGGAGCTGCCGGCGCTCTACCTCGGCCAAAAGCGGGGAGACCATCTCTCCCTTCGTGTGTCGTCTGTCGCAGAGCAACACCCAGCCGCCCCGACTGTGCAGGAGCCATGAGAGAACCTGCTGGTCCCCAGCATCCTCACTTCCCCTCCCTCCACACCTCTGGCCCCATCCCAGGCCACCTGGCTTCCCTTTGTTTCCTGTCTAAGCTGAATGGTATAGGGAACAGGGTAGGTGAAGTGACTCCAGAGAGACCCAACATGAAAAAGCAGAACTGAGATTAAGCTTAACGGAGTCATCGTTTTGCAGTATATACGTAGATCAAATTATTATTTCGTACACCTAAAACTAATACAATATTATATGCCGATCACATCTCAATAAAGCTGGAAAAAGTAAAAAAGGAGCTGAGTTTGTGATTTACGCAAGAGATTGTGCTGTGCTTCGTCTCCCAGTGGTGTCTGACCCTTTGCGACCCTGTGGACTGCAGCCCGCCAGGCTCCTCTGTCCATGGGGACTCTCCAGGCAAGAATACTGGAGTGGGATGCCATGCCTTCCTCCAGGGGATCTTCCCAACTCAGAGATCAAACCCAGGTCTCCTGCACTTCAGGCAGATTCTTTACCAGCTGAGCTGCCCAGGAAGCCTATGCAAGAGATTAAATATACAGTTTAAGGGGAAAGAGTTAAGGAAAGTTATGGGGAAAGGGGAAAGTTAAGGGAATCCTGTATCCCAGACCAACCCATATTCACACAAGGATGGCAAGGAGGGGGCCCCACGATACAAACAAAGGAATGACTCAGTAACAGTGAAATGGCAGACATCCTTGATGAGCCAGCAAGGGAGGTTCTGGCAGCCTCTCCTGAGGCCTTCAAATCATCCCTCAGAGGCCCCAGGTTGCCCCACCTGAACCTGGCCCAGCCAGCTTCCTGCAATACGAATTCACACGGGTCCTGGGAGAGGGAGGTCATGTGATTGGCCTGGAGAGTCACGTGTGCTAGTGAAGACTGGCTCTGCTAACGATCAGGGACAGGTCTAAACCTGTTCTTCCCAAACCTACGTGCTGTCCCACAGAGAGCCGGACAGGGAGACGCACAGACGGGTTGAGCAGCTTTGCAGAGTTCTGAAGATCCTCAGGGGTTTAAAACTGCCATGCCCAATTGACCAGACTGGATCTCAAGCTAACAACCACCTCCACTTCATTTCTTTTCCACTTTGAACTCAGAGAATAAACCGGGAGTTTCCTGACCCACCACTTCACATAGCAAATAATCCTTTCAGTAGAGGATACTCAATATCCTATGATAAACCATTACGAGAAAGAATGTATCAGAATCATTTTGCTATACAAGCAGAAATTAACACAACATTCTTAATCAACTAAATTTGAATAAATTTCTTTTTTAATTTTTAAAGTGATAATCATTTCTTCCCACTCTCAGCTGAGAAGTCCTTTCCAGCTCACGACCCTGCTCTGTGGACAGGGAACCAGCTCAGGCCACCTGGGTCAACTGCCATTTGCACAGATCTGCATGGGGCTAACAACAGTGTCTCTCTCTTAGCAATTGGAGGTGGACATTACTCAAACACACAACACTGTTTTAAAATACACAATTCCCTACCACTTCCCCAGGAAATATCTGATCTCAAGGCCTCCAAATCTTTTTTTTCAGATCTACTTCTAGAAGGACTTTGCCCAAACCTGAGAAAGAAAAACACATTTGCCAAATGCCAGTCTCACTGTCCTCAAAGAAGTCTTAGAAACAAACACCCAAAAGGCGTGGATGTCACCAAACATGCGCCCCTGCTCACATGTCACTACTTCACGGCCAAGTGCCTCCTAGCAAAATACACAAGGGCTTTGTCTCAGTCTGCAACAGTCTGCGCTGGCATCAGAGCCGCTGTCACTGTGTCTGTCCAGCTCAAAAAGGAGTGGGAGCCGGGTGGAGGGTGGCAGTGAGCTGCCACAGAGAGGGGGTCGGCCCCACAACAAACACAACTTGCTTCAGAGGGCAAACACAACTCTGCACATCCTGCTCGGGTGTCTGGTCACAGATCTCACTAGGAAGGAAGGGATGAGGGAGAAAAATGAAGGTGCTTTCTTTGTATTACTCCCTTATAAAGCAAATTGGTTGGGGCATCAGAATCTCATCCAAAAGATGTATTTTTTTAATTAATAAAAACAAAGTAATCAATTGGGAACAGAACAGTCAAAAGTCATACTTCCCAGTCTTCAGTCACATTTCAGATACCGGTCACAGGAACTGGAGCAAACTGATCAGATTTGGGGAGTCCTCTCTTCCTCATTACTCCAGCTTTCTTCCCCACCCCCTTCCTCAACTGCAATGCTTGGCCATTAAGTACCTGTTGTGGGAACTTCCCTGACAGTCCAGTGGTTAAGACTCTGAACTTCCATTGCTTCCACTGCAGGGGACACGGGTTCAATCCCCGGTCAGAGAACTTAGATCCCACATGCCATGTGGTGCGGCCAAAAAAAAAAAAAAAAATCTCTGGACTTCCCTGGTGGCTCAGTGGACAAGAATCTGCCTGCCAATGCACGGGACATGGGTTTGATCCCTGGTCTGGGAGGATTCCACCTGCCTCAGAGCAACTAAGCCCATGTGCCACAACTACTGAGCCAGCGTGTTGCAACTACTGAAGGCTGGGCGCTCTACAACCTGTATTCCACAAGAGAAGCCACTGCAATGAGAAGCCCATCCACCACAACGAAGAGCAGCCTCCACTCACTGCAACTAGAGAAAGCCCAAGTGCAGCAATGAAGACCCTGTGCAGCCAGCAGTTAAAGAAACATTTTTTTAAATCTCTGCTATAATTCTAGTGGGGGCCATCTCCAACCCACCCCTGACTCACCTTTGTCCTCTATGAAACCCCCACAGATCTCTTCCCTACTCAGCATCCCTCTGAGGCTGCCACCCCACAGGTTAGATCAGCTCTTCACCTTTCCAGTCTCTAATTTTTTTTAAAAATTTAACTGAAGTACAGTTGATTTATAACATGTTAGTTTCACATGTATAGCTAAGTGATTTAGTTTTATATATATATGTGTGTGTGTGTGTGTGTGTATATATATATATATATATATATATATATTTCACATTCTTTTACATTATAGTTTATTACAGGTTGAATCTCCAAGCTTTTGCTCTATCTCCTTTTCCACCCCTAACAAGGCCGTCCTGCATGCTGGAAAAGTGTGGATTTTGAAATCTGCTGACTTTCCCTCCTTTACTGAAGTTAAGTCAGGCTCATCAGTAGCTCCAGGAGAACAGCTGATTTGTATAACTTGTGTAGGGAATCAGTTCTGGTGTTTGCTTCTTTTGTTTGCTTTTGGATTTTGTTTTGTTTGTTTTTGGTTGGTTGGTTTTCACCCAAAGTCTAAGCAAATGCCTTAGAGATCAAGGAAGTACCAGTAATGGACAGAAGGAGAATAGGAGCCCATGTTGATAAGAGGAAGTGTATTAAGTGATAAGAGAGTGATAGGGCTAATGGTGTTTCTGCCACAAGTCACATACCACGTGCCTGGCATTGTGCTGGCGATATGATGGTGAACAAGCCAACTGCCTTCCTCCCTCGAGGAGCTGACCGTCCAATGCAGGAGGTGACCGGACAAGCAACCAGTTACTGATGATCGAATACAAATTGTGCTGAGAACAGGAAAGTACAGAGCAACATGGGCACGCAGACCATAGGAGGATGTGGGGTGGAGGGGCCTTTGTGTGTTCGGGGAAGAAGACTTCTAGGAGGAAATTCCCTAAGCTGAAACTCGAAGCACTGAGGAAGAGAAGTCTGTTGAAAGCCAAGAGGTTAGAGCAAGCAGGGGATGAAAGAGCTGGGTGTGGCTGGAGAGGCCGGCCAGAGGCTGCCTGGCTGACAATGACCACAGTCAAAAGTCGGGGAGCACTGGAGCACTCCCCGGGGCCTTGGGTGGAGCAGGAAAGGCTGAGCCACACCCGGAGCCCCCTCCACGACCTTTTCTTCCCTGTGTGAAGCCACATGCTGTCTCAATAAAGCATCCCTCACCAAACACCCGTGAACATAAAACAACCAAGGGGCCAATCCAAGTCAGAGCAAAGCGAATGGGAGACATGCCCCACTCCCCATGTTTTTTCCTGGACTTATTTTGGCCTCCATAAAAGCCCTATAAAGGTTCTCCGGGATCACATAACAAGAACAGGGTAAGCAGCCTTCAAGGGACACACAGAATCCAACGGTTTCCTCTTTAAAAAATGCAAAACACCAAAAGTGTGTGTGAGCCCAACGTGCAGTGAGGGCCATTTCCCTGGGTTGCTGGCAAGGTTTGGAATCACCATCCAGTGGTGAGAACCCTGTTAGTCCAAGGTGTTTATTTCCTTTTGATAAACAGTATGTGTAATTTCCCATTTTTAGGGACAATAATTACTTCAAACAAAAGGCAGTTCCCAAAAACAGTATTTAGAGGGACTGGTTCTCCTCCATAAGAGGATTGCAGCTCAGTTTATTATTATTATTATTATTATTTTAAAAGGCAATAAAATTTTAAAACCTTTAGCTAAAAGCATTCATTTGTCTCTTAGATACTATTCAAGAAACAAGTAACTTTTGGAATATAGAGTGCTAGAATAGAGGAAGGGAAGCAAAAAGCCACCTCCTCCCTTCCAGTGCTCCTGGACCACCAACTCGAACCCCAGCCATACATGGCACTGGCAATACTCACCTGGCATGCCTCCCTCCTGCAGTTAAATTCCTAGAATTTATTTTCTAGGAATTTAGACAATCCACACCGGCTGCCTCCACACTCTCACTTGACCTCCCTATTCTGCCTGAAGGGCCCACTTGAAATTCAAGTTGTAAGCGAACTTGCACTCTTACAAGCAGAAAAGGCCCCTGGCATTATCCTCTCCTCCCTGCTCACATTCCAGCCCTCCCTTCCTACTGCCTGCCCACTAAGCCAGAGATTGGAGGCCAGGATCCAGCCCTGTGCCCGGAGGAGACCACACCCCTAGATAAAACCCACTGGGCACTTGGCTGGAGCCAGAGGTAGTCAAAAGCCTTCTCCCTCACCTGGGTTGGAGTGGGGCACCTTAAGACAAGCAGGGGATGGGAATCCTTGATGGTCCAGTGATTACACAGTGAATGTAACCATAAAATTAAAAGACGCTTGCTCCCTGGAAGAAAAACTATGACAACCTAGGAAGCATATTAAAAAGCAGAGACATCAATTTGCCGACACAGGTCCATATAATAAAAGCTATGGTTTTTCCAGGAGTCACGTAAGGATGTGAGAGTTGGACCATAAAGAAGGCTGAGCAATGAAGAACTGATGCTTTCGAACTGTGGTCCTGGAGAAGACTCTTGAGAGTCCCTTGGACTGCAAGGAGATCAAACCACTCAATCCTAAAGGAAATCAACCTTGAATTATTCATTGAAAGGACTGATGCTGAAGCTGAAGCTCCAATACTTTGGCCACTTGATGTGAAGAGCAGACTCACTGGAAAAGACCCTGATGCTGGGAAAGATTAAGGGCAGAAGAAGAAGAGGGGGACAGAGGATAAGATAAGCTGGATGGCATCACCGACTCAACCAACATGAGTTTGAGCAATCTCCAGGAGATAGTGAAGGACAGGAAAGCCTGGCATGCTGCAGTCCATGGGGTCGCAAAGAGTCGGACAGAATTGAGCGACTGAATAACAACCACCAATGTTTAAGATTCTGAGCTTCCACTGGTCAGGGCTCCACAAGCCATGGAATGTGGTCAAACAAAACAAAAAAGGCAGCAGGCAGGGGTCAAACTCCAGGTTACAGGCGAGAAGCCATGTCAGGCCCCTGGGGGAGAAAGTAAGGCGGACACGCGGGCACCTACTCACGTTGTTTGTGAGGCTTTGCTAAAAGGCTCTCCTCTCCCAAAATACTCAGAGCTGACCTGCCCAAAGGCCTGAAATAACCACCAAGACGGACCCACCCCTCAGGGCCCCAAAGTCCTCTTTTTACACGTAAATATTTCGAAGTATTAACATACAGGGCCCTGGCTCTCTGCAGCGCAGGAGTTTCTCAGAGCACAAAGCTGTCGATTGACTATGGGAAAAGCCTGTGTCCCCGCAAGGCTTCGGGGTTAGGGACCCACCTGGGAGAGGCGGCTAGCCCCTGCGGCCACGCCCTCCCTGGGAAGTGTTAACCTGGCCTCCAGCAACTTTCCGAAGCCTCCCCACCCCTACTTTCTTCCCCACCTCTTCCCTGCCCGCGGTGCCCCGCGCCCGACTCTCCTCTTGCAAAGCTAGGTTGGGGGCTCACAGCAGCCCAGAGGGGGCTAAAAATCTGCCTGGCAACGAGTCACGAGGACAGGATGCAGCCTGGCGATTGGGTGCTCCGCCGAAGGGGGCGTGGCGTCAGAGGCTCCCTAAAACTGCCCTCCACCCTCCTCTCGGATGCCTCACTCCCTCGCTCCCTCTCATTTCTCCCGGACCACGGGTCTCGGCGTGGTTCTCTCACTCCTTGGACGCTAGCGGCCTCATGATTACATTATGGGGAACTTAAGGGTGTCATTTAGTTTCTGGTTGGAGTGGAAGAACCTGACATTGCAAAGGTTGTGTTTTATTTAGGTCGTAAATTCATTTGAGACGGTAGGAGGGACTTAGAGACATGGGGAGCAGGGCTAAAATCCCCTCAAAGCCCTTTGGCACAGTCCCTGCTCCCTGTAAAGCCTCTCTTCTTTCCTTCCGTCACTACGCCCTATCACGTTCCCAGCTGCTCATTCCAAACCTCCCCATTTTCCGCTCCCCTCTTCCTGGGGATTCGCTCCAGCCCTCCTGGCTTCTCCCTCCCGGCCCCCACCGCCCGCCACGCCATCCTATCCACCTCTATCCTCTCCCGGGCTCGCGCTTCTATTTTCCTTATAGATTGCTTTTTGCTTCCTTCTTCCCTCGGACCCCATAGTCTCCACAGTAAAGAGCTAGTGGTCCAACCTCAAGGAGGCTCCAGTTCCTTCCCATTCCCTTTGGGTGGGGCGTCGGTGGTGGGTGGGTGGGACTGAGCAAGTCCTTGGCTCACTCTCATGACAGATGACCGTTAGCGAGCTCTCAGGCTGGGCTGAGAGGCCTCAGCCTTGGAGCCCAGGAAGCTGGCAGGAGAAGGAATAAGAAGTCTGTCCATTTTGGGAGCCACTGTCCAGGTGGTGCAGTGGTAAAGAATCCACCGGCCAATGCAGGGTTGGGAAGATCCCCCGGAGTGGGAAAGGCAACCCACTCCAGTATTCTTGCCTGGAAAATCCCACGGACAAAGGAGCCTGGTGGGCTACAGTCCACCGGGTCCCAAAGAATTGGACCCAGCTGAGCACACACACCCATGTCCTGCCCAAAACTACTCTCTGGAGTCCCCTCATGCTCTCAGGCCCTCCCCCAGAGATGTGCCCAACATCTCTGGCCTGCCTTCCCACGGCTGGGGGCAACCCTTCCACTGGAGAGGGTGGTGGAAGGGGCCTCCAGGCTGCCTGGACTGTGGTCAGGGACAGTGGGTGGGGCCAGTTACAATGCAGACACTTTGATTGTGGACTCTCCCTTGTTTATTATCATCCAGAAGAGTGAATACTCTGAATACTCCAAAGGGGAAAAGACCTAGGGTCATAATGGGTGGGAGGGGTTGGCAGCTGCTGAGGAGGCTGACCCACACCAAGAGTTCACTATTTTTGAAGCCTGGAACCTCCTCTTACTCCCTAGATGAATAAGAGCCTTTTCTGGGCTGGACCAGAAACCAGCCAAGCTGCCCCGAGTTCTCCAGTTTCTGCCACTTACTAGCTGTGTGACCCTGAAAATAATTGCTTAACCTCTCTGAGCCTCAGTTTCGATGTGAGGAAAACAATACCCACCTTAGAGGGATGTTGCATAAATCAAAAGAGATAAAGCATATACCGTACATATACAATGCCTAACACAAAGTAAGTATTCCATAGAAATGGCTGACACTTCCAGTATTTACTATATGCCAAGCACCTTATATGTGTCAACTTATATCATCCTCACAAGAAAGCTATGAGAGAGATAACATATCATTGCCATTTTATAGATAAGAGAACTGAGGCACAGAGAGTTGCAGTAATTTGCCCAAGATCACACAGCTAGGAAGCAGAAGAACTGAGAGCTATCATTATCATCATTATTATTATTCCTCTACTAGACTGCAGGTCCCTTTGAAGAAAAGGGCTTTGCACACAATATTTAGGTGACTCAGAGATAAAGAACCCGCCTGCAGTGCAGAAGCTCAGGAGACCAGGGTCCAGCCCCTGGGTCAGGAAGATCCCTTGAAAGAGAACATGCCAACCACTCTAGTATTCTTGCCTGGGAAATCCCATGGACAGAGGCGCCTGGGGGGCTGCAGTCCATGAAGTCACAAAGAATAGACCTGAAGCGACTTAGCACACACATTTCAGTTCTGAAAAAGTCAAGACCCTACAGATTTTGAAAGACAGCTGTCATTTCCTAAAACCTCCTCAGAAAAAAAAATTAATTCCCAACTTCCTCAGAGAAGCAGCAATGGCATCACAGGAAAGGGGGGAAATCTTTTTTTTTTTAATCAGGATGCCTAGACTGACCTAGAGAGAGTCACCTTTTCCACCTGTAAGAGATGAGACAGATTACTTCATTTCTCTGAACCTCACCTTTCTGTAGCCTTCTTTCGGAGGGCTAGGGGACTTCCCTGGTAGCTCAGACAGTAAAAAATCTGCCTGCAATGTGCGAGACCTGGGTTCAATCCCTGGGTTGGGAAGATCCCCTGGAAGAGGGTATGGCAACCTACTCCAGTATTCTTGCCTGGAGAATCGCATGGACAGAGGAGCCTGGCGGGCTGCAGTCCATGGAGTCGCAAAGAGTAATGACTGGAGCGACTAAGCACAGGGAGAAACCAGCATGAAATCTCAGGAGAGGGGTACTTTGTGGGCCAGCAGGCCCCCTGTCCCTAGAGAAGGTCTTTTCACCCTTAACACTTTCTGATCCTTGGCCTCACTGCTGGCAAGTTTTTCCATGAAGGCCAGGCCTCAAGTTTGTGGCGGAAAACAACAGAGGGTTTTAAAGGGAACTGAAATCACCGTGCTCAGCAGAATGTTCCCCATACGTGTGCTGCGGCCCATGCAGGGCAGCGCCTCTGCTGGGATCGGTCAGCCCTGGGAATCAAATGCCTGACACCCGGCCATTCAGAAGCTGGTAAACACTCTGGCATTCCCACCCCATGGCAAGCATTCATGCACCGAATTCTTCGTCCTTGGGAGGACGGACAGAGAGCTGCTCTTGCTGCAGAGCCTGAAGCCAGAACTCCGGTTTCCAAACCCCAGCTGGAGAGTGCAGGCCACCAGCTCTTTCAAGTGCGCTTGCAAAATAAACTTGCCCAAACTTGGACTTCTTTCTTGAAAACTTGGGTTTACTTGTTAATTCCAAAGGGGAAAAAAAGCACGGTACTGTTACAATGGAGAAACTAGGCAATCTCCTCCTTCATCAAGGGACCCGAGTCCTGAGGTTCCTGAGTGGGGACCTCACTCCACTTCTGTGCTCTCCCTGCCCCAGAAGGCAAAACCTGAACCAAAGCGTGAAGAAATGTTCTCAGACAAACCCACACTGGGGACATTTCTGCAAAACAGCTGGCCCCTTACAATTCAAAAATCAGTGTCCAAATGACAACAAAAAGAGGAGGAACTGTTCCAGGTTGAAGAAACTAAAGAGACCATGGCAATTATATGTCATGTGGGATCATGGATAGTTGGGGCCTCAATGGGAAAATAGACATTGCTGGAAGGAAATTGTAATCATTGAGGCAACTGGCAAAATTTAAACATGGGCAATATGTCAGATAATAGTAGCAATGTTTAGTTTCCTAAATTTGGCTCTGATACTGTTATGTAAGATAATGTCCATACATGCTGAAGGGCTTAGGAATCAAGGGTCATGGTGTTTACAATTCACTTTCAAATGAGTCAGCAGATACAATGATAATTATAACATCTAAAGAGAGAGAGATTAAAACCAACAAGGTAAAACTGGGAAATTAAGTGAAAGTTATATGGATGTATTTGTGTGTGTGTGTGGCTGCACCGTGGCATGTGGGATCTTTAGTTCTCCCAACCAGGAATCAAACCCATGCCCCCTGCAGTGGAAGCCCAGAGTTTTAACCACTGGACGGCCAGGGAAGTCTCAGTTATATGGATATTCACTGTGTCATTCTTGCAATTTCTGTATAGGTTTAAAGTGAATAAATCCACTTAAAAATCAATCACATGCTTAGCTGCACCTCTCACATCACAGCTAAAGCGCGATGCCGAGAGCTGAGATGGGACTCAAGAAACGAGACACGTGCCAGCGACATGCAGAGTCTGGGGGTGCAGTACTTTGGCTTTGGGACACTGGAAACATAGCAGTATTTCAACAGTGCTGTTGCTCAAAACGTTTGAGACAATTTACCAGCCACGTGGGAAAATTAGTTGCACTACATTGTAATCATGCTTTGCTTTTGACCCCAAACAGCTCTATCCACATAATTAACCAGCCTTGCTTCTGTAAAGATCAGAGACTCAGAACTGGCAAGGGCCTTAGAGAATATACGCCTTATCCACGTTACAAATAAGGAAACTGAGGCTCCAAGGAGGGGGGTGCTTCATTTCTTCAGGGTCATGGAGAATCCCACCGACTCCCAGGCCCAGTGTTCTTTTCAGGTTTCTGTCCTAGGAGCCCTGCAGTATCTTCCAGGCCCTTTGGCTATTTGCAGCCCTCAAGAGAGAAAGATCTGTACTTCTCCAAGGAAATTGGTATTTTTTTAAATGCACAAGTGATGTTGAGAGCAGTTCCTAAAGAGAGAGAACTAAAACATTCTTAACAGTAAAAATTTCACAGAAGTGCAGCGTCTCCCAAATATAACTGTGTGTGCTCAAAACAAAAATGGTCATGGTATTTTATGATCATATCTTAGATGTATCCCACATAATTGTGGCTATTCGAAGAAATCTCAATGTATAGAAAGTCAAACTCGCCAAACAGAAAAATGAGGACAAAGACATTGCCCTGGTTGTTCTCTATCTGGCCCTCCACCCTCAGACCCTTTCTCCCTGCACCTCTGCCTCGCTCTGTGCCGCCAGGAGGCTGATCGCTCTACCTGTGATACTGGGCTCGCTTGCCCTCCAGCAGGAGCAACCAGCAGGGGGAAAACTCAGGGTGTTTCTTCCTGCTTCTCATGGCAGGCAGTTCTGGCAGATGCTGTGGTCCTGCATGGCTGGATTCCAGGAACACCATCTCTTCCCAGGCCCCTTCAGGTCCAGGGGTAACCTGGGGGTTAGCAGCCTCCTGCTCCCCTGGGGGTCTCACACCCCTTGTTGGCTTCTTGGTCCTGGCTCACTACTGCATAAAGAGCTCCCATTAAAGTCTCTGTAGCTGAACTATCTTCAACTACATTTCTGGGAGGGGCCCTGACACATACAGAAATGAGTTTGAGTGGCTGAAAAATATTTACTGCCTTTTGTGAGCATGGGACGCGTTTCAAAATAAATGAACTTTCCAAGTGTCCCCTGAGCCACATCCACAGTCAGCCACACTGCTTAAAGCCAGGCGCACTGACAGGCTGCAGGCCCTGGACTGTGACTCAGCCCTGGAGCTCCAACCAAGGACCCTGAGGGGCCCAGGCCTGCCCTCTCCAGGTCTCCTGAGGCCACTCCTGGCCTTGAATGCCGGCACTGGGACTGCAGAGTGTTAAGCCCTCCTGGATCTGGGCCCCACAGGACTTTGGGGAATACCTTGGACCATGGAGTCTCTGAGTCCCATCAGGGACTGAGAGAGGGCAGGGGTAAATGGTGAGAAAGTGAGAACAGAGCAAAGGGGGAACTCAGAGTGGTGGGGCAGGACAAGCCAAGAAAAGTCCGCTGGGATGGGCCCTCCGCATGCTTCTCCAGCCCCTGGCACCTCCTACATGCCCCCTCGTCTGTGGTCAGGGTCACTGCAGAGGGGACGGATTCCATCCTGGGGCTACTGCTGCCTCCACTATGGGCCTGATGTAGAAGGAGGGTGGCTGAGAAGTTTCTCACCTTTGATTGGCCCATTGCCACGTTCATCGTCCATCTGACCAACCACCCCTGACTGTCCCAGCCAATAAGATCTCACCCTGAAAGTCCAGGCCCCATGTGATATCACCCATATCATCCCTGATAGAAACCTCCCTTACAAGTGTGTATATCTCTAGTGTTCAGAGCAGACCAGTGTCCCACATCCATTATAGCATTAGGTCTGTGGAGGTTGGCAGAGGAGGATTCTGAGACCAGGTGGGACTGGGACAGCATCTAACCACATAATGCTCAATAACTACTTGTTGAGTGAATGGCAATGAGGGCCACCCTAGCCTACATTACCCCTTCCTCAAGTGAAAAAAAAATTTTTTTTAATTGCTATATTATTAGACAACCTGCTTAGTTCTGCCTGGGAGATTTTTCCAGCATCCCAGTGAGCATCCCCCTGGCTGTGTACACAAGGGCACCCCACTGTCACCCACTTAACCTCCCTCCAAACACCAGGGCCACATATCTCAGGTAGCATGCACACTCTGTCCCACCCCAACACCCGTGTCAGCTTGAGAATGGAGGAAGGATTGAGAATTGAGCTTTGAGCTGTGGTGGTAAGAAGCACCCTTGTGGGATGCCCAGACCCAGGTAGAAGACAAATGCATATAGGTGGGTGTGCACGCTCTAACGTTTCAGTGTGTCTGCAAGGGCTCACTCCTGCCTCTCTAGGACTCCATGCCCACCCTTGTGCTCTCAATAAACAAACACAGCTGTGACACGAATGCTGCATGCTTAAATGTGGTGTCCCTGCACAGCAGACAACCCAAATACCTGAACAGACTCTGGTTCCATGGATGCTATCCCTGTTTTAACAGGTGAGGAAACCCTTCCCCAGTTCACAAAAGCAGCTTTAAAAAAGCCACGGAGGGGAGGGATAAATTAGAGTTTGAGATGGACAGATGTACACTATTACATATAAAATAGATAAGCAATAAGAACCTAATGTATAGCACAGGGACCTATACTCAACATTTTATAATAACCTATAGGAGAAAAGAATCTGAAGAAGAATACATGTATATAACCGAATCACTTTGCTGAACACTTGAAAGTAACACGACATTGTTAATCAGCAATACTTGTTAAAAAAAATAAAAAATTTAAAAACCACAGGCAATCAAGTGCCTCCCTTATTACCGATCCTTTCCAAAACCTAGACTCACCCTTGAGCTCCAAAACCAACCCCCAAGGACACAGACTCCGCTGGCTGAGGTGTGAATGGATGAAGCTGGCCGGAGCCCATTTGCAATCCAAGTAAGGGCAGGTGGAGTTCACTCTGGGCAGGGACCCCACTGCTCTGCACAGAGACCCACAGACAAACTGGCTCTGGAGAGGGTGGGAGAGGTGGGAGCTGGCATCTCCACTCCGGGGATGACCGGAAAGGAACAGAGCTGCCTCCACTGGTGGAAAGATGGCAACTCTGAGACATGGCCACGGGGCTGAGCTTGGTTCAGTCATTTCGGTCTAAGAAGGCATTGGCCTCTACCCAGCAATGACAGATGTCAGGAAGCAGTTCCTAGGAGGTTCCTCCATCCACCATGTATTGTCCACAGAACTAGAAATCAAAAGGGGCCTTTTGGACTTCCCTGGTGGTCCAGTGGTTATGACTCTGTGCTCCCAAAGTAGGGGGCACGGATCTGATCCCTGGTCAGGGGACTAAGGCTTCCCTCATAGCTCAGTTGGTAAAGAATCTGCCTGCAATGCAGGAGACCCTGGTTCAATTCCTGGGTCGGGAAGACACCCTGGAGAAGGGACAGGCTAACCACTCCAGTATTCTGGCCTGGAGAATTCCATGGACTAACTCCATGGTCGCAAAGAGTCAGACAAGAGTCAGCTTCCCTGGTGGCTCAGATGGTAAAGCGTCTGCCTACAATGCAGGAGACCTAGGTTCAGTCCCTGGGTTGGGAAGATCCCCTGGAGAAGGAAATGGCAATCCATTCCAGTACTATTGCCCAGAAAATCCCATGGACGGAGGAGCCTGGTAGGCTACAGTCCACAGGGCCGCAAAGAGTCATACACGACTGAGCGACTTCACTTTCACTTTCTTTCAGAGGACTAAGATGCCACAATGCTGCATGGCGTAACCAAAAAGAAAAGGAGGCAGGGGGACTTTTGTCAGAAGATATTTTTCATAAAGTTTAGCCCTCAGATGGCCTAGAAAGAATCATAAAGATATGTGACATGAGATCAGCACCCTTATTTCAAATGAGAGGACACTGAGGCCCAGAATGGCAGGTAATGAGGCCAGTCAGCAAAACTGCAGCCAAGTCAGGAATAGCAGGCAGGCCTGTGACCCATGGCCAGATCTTCTCTGTCACTCTAACAGGCCTTTTTATCCATTCATGTCTGAATCATTTCTGTATGGTATATTCCTATCTGAGGATGCCAAATTGGCGGGCAGGTTCTGAGGTTTGGGCTGCCAACATGCCCAGCCTCTCTCGATTTCTCAGCGGTGGTGCAAACAGCCTCACTGTGAGAATTGAGAAGCAGAGAATCCCTCCCACTACCCACTAATGCAACCAGCAACGCCACTCAGTGGACCCAGTCTGCCGTCAGGACTGGGCCTGCAGCCTCCCCAGGCCTCATCCTCCCAACACAGAATGCAAAGGCACAGGATATCCGGGTTAATAAACAGCTTTATTTGCCCTTGACAGCATCAATTTTCTTACATTCTCAATTTATTTGCCATTAAAGTGCTGGAAATTTTCTTAATCACAATAACATTTGTTAAAGGAAATCAGAACTAATACCAGGAACGTGGCGATCACAAAGCATTTCTCTTACAACACACAGAATGGAAGGCCCTCGTGTGGAGCGAGTGGGTGGCCTAATTTACAAAGAGATTCTAATTCCCTCTCCCCCCGTGAGCACCGAACAGGCTGGGACCGACCGCCACCCCTGGGGAAACAAAAAGCAATGATACACAGTTCTAGAAACACCCACACACCCAGCCAGCGAGCTCCTCTCAGCCATCTTTGGGTGTTTGCTGCTTGAGTAGACTCAATTGTAGGAGAAAAAGGTCTGGCCCCCCTCTACTGCCTTCTACCCCACCCCACCCTTACTAACAAAAGCCCCCAAAAGTCATTACAATGAAAAAAGTGGGTTTCCATGACCCCAACACTAACAATGTTCAGTAAAAATGAAGATAATAAACACAAAAGCTGGCTTAGTAAACAGGAGCTCTCAGCATTCAATGCAAAAAGGAAAACAAAACAAAAAACTGAAATCTGAAGGCAAATACTGCTGATTTTGCACGTGGGCTGGACGAAGAACTTGGAACCTATCTGGAAAGCTCCAGGAGGAGCCTAAAGGCGGCTGGCTTTTCAGCATTGCCCCTGGCAGAGGCCAGATCTTTGCACTGTTGCTGAGACTGTTGGCGTGTTTCTCTTTGGAGTTTATATACAAACACACCCAAGGCTGACGGAGTCCTATACAGATATATACACACACAGAGGCCGGCTACTCTTTCTTTGTGGAAACTGTCAGCTCCACCTCAGGAAGCTGGATGCCAACCTTAGTCCCACTGTCATTGCTAGAAGAAGATGACAGTCGGGACTTCTTAGAGGACGAGGACACTCCACTCCCCTGTAACTTGCCTGCCTCATCATCACTCCCAGTCACCTCATAATGACCTTTGCTCTTTGACCCCAATCCACCAAAGGTACCAAATTTCAGCTTGCCGTGTTTCCCTTTGACTTTCCCGCCTTCCAGTGCCACTTCCCCACCCTCGAACTCCAAAGTCCCCGTGGGGGTGGTAGGGGCAGAGTGCTCCCTTTCGTCACTGAAGGAATTTGAGCGGTGGCTTGGCTTCTTGCTTTTGAATAAGGAGAATTTGCCTTTGGGTGAAGACGTGTCGACCTCGGCCTCGCCTTCCAGGGAACCCAGACTGGCCTTGGAGCTCTTCAGGTCACCTTTGGACCCCGAAACAGACGCTTCTGGTGAACCGGCGACGCCAGCTTTCCCTTTAGGTTTGGAGAAGGTGAACTTGGGCATCTTGATTTTGGACTTTTTAAGTTTTACATCGGATTCTTCCCACTCGCCCTCTCCGGCACCAGACTGGACACTGGCCTCCACTTTAGGGAAGTTAATATCCACCCCGACTTCTCTGCCTACCAGCTCCCGGCCAGAGAAGGTGAACTTGGGGATCTTCATCTTGGGGAATGTTACTTTTCCAGATCCACTTTCCAAGTGACCTTGAGGCCCAGACACGCTCAGTCCAGGACCCTGAAGCCCAACCTGGCCTCCTTTGACACCTCCTACCTTTGGTCCTGAGAAATGAAGTCCTCCAGCAAACGGAGGTGCATCCAGGTTGAGAGCAGAGGAGACCTGGGGTCCTTTCCACTCCCCGCCGAACCTTTGACACTCACGTGCCCTTCTCCTAGGCTGATATCTGAGGCACTGACACCCCCTGAAACATCCATGCCTCCTTTGATTTTTGGGCCCTTCAAGCTGACACCGAAATCTGACTCAGGAGATGCCACGTTCAGTGAAGGCCCTTTCATGCCAATGTCGGGAACAGCTCCATTGAAACCTATCCCTGAACCTTTCAGGTCACCTTTGATTTCAGGACCAGAAATCTGCCCGGTTGGGAGTTTCACATTCACACTTGGAAGCGCCACATCACATCCAGTTGACTTCATTCCAGGCATTTGGAGGTTTCCTTCCAGGCCTTGAACACTGATGCCCGGAAGACCAACCGTGGGGACTTTCATCTCACCACTGGCCCCAAGGCTGCCTTTTATTTTTGGTCCTTCCAAGTTCAAGTCCACATCTGGCGCTGAGATTTGAGGGCCAGAGATCTGAGGCCCTTTCAGGTTTAGGCCTCCGAGGTTCACGTCCATGCCAGGCCCCTTGAGTTCTCCAGTCACCTGTGGCCCCTTGACATTGATGTCCACGTCAGACCCTGGAGTGGAGATGCCAAACTGGGGCAGCTTCATCTTGGGAAGTTTAATACCACCGTCAGGTGCCTCCAAGCTTAGATCAGGAGCACCTACTGATACCGAGGGACACTTGATGTCACCAGAGACGGCCAGGTCGCCCTGCAGGCTTGGTCCTTTCAGGGTCACATCCGGCACACCAATGTCAAGTGCTGCTGTGGCATCGATTCCAGGCACCTTCACTCCGTCAGCTTCCACCTTCACCTTTCCACCGGCACCTCTGAGGTCAAGCCCGGGGGCATGCACCGTCATGCTGGGAACAGATACATCCAGATCTCCCTTCAAACTTGGTCCTTTCAAGTTCAGGTCAAGGTCAGGTCCAGAGATTTTTGGCGTAGAGAGGTTCACTGATGGCAAGTCTACTTTTGGCCCCTTGACAGACACATCAGGCCCTTCAAGCTTGACATCTGGTGCGCTCAAGCCTCCTTCAAGAGAAGTAGCTGGACCTCAGCTCCCCCACCGTCCACTTTCACACCAGGGATGCCGATCTTGGGCATTGAAAACTTAGGGAACTTAATTTTCGATTCCGGACCTTGCAGATCTACATCTGGTCCTTCCAGTCCCACACTGGGGACATCACCCTTTATCTTTGGTCCTTTCATGCTAACATTCACATCAGGGATGGATACTTGAGGGGCAGAAATGCCGAATGATGGTGCTTTGACTTTAGCACCTGAGCCTTCGATGTTGATGTCAGGTGCATCCAGGTTTGCCTGCACCCTGGGGCCTTTCAAGTCACCCTCTATCTTTGGCCCTGAGACATCGACACCTGGTGCCTTGATCTTGGGAGCCTTCAGCTTGATGTCAGGACCTTCCACATTAATCCCTGGTGAAGAAATATCCAGATCAGGTGCCTGGATTTCACCCCCCATTTTGGGGCTAGGGAGGGACGCCTCAGCTTTAAATTTAGAAGATTTAATGTCAAATTCTACATCTGGGAAGTACATTTTCCCAAACATAGGTTTCTTGGTCTTGGGAGACTTCACGTCAACTTTCAGTGAGGCGTCGGGCCCTGCAACATTGACGTCTATGTCAGGAGGCTTGAGACTGGCATCAATTTCACCCCCAGGAGCATTCAAATCAAATCCTTGCTTCTTGGCCTTCATTTTAGGCCCACTCATGTGAATTTTTGGCATTTTAAACTTACTTTTCTTGCCCTTGCCACCAACACCAATTTCAGGAGCCTCAACGTTCAGCTCTGCCTCAGGAACTGTCACATCAAGTGTAGGTGACTTGAAGTCAGCTTTGGGGCTTTTTGCCCCAAACCCAAACTTGGGTTTCTTAAATTTGGGAATTTTTACATCTGGCCCTTCAATGTTAACATCTGGGCTCTCCACGTGTAAATCTAAGCTTGGAGCTTCTAAATCAACTTTGGGTCCCTTGAGGTCCAGTTCACCACCTTCTAATTTGGGACCAGAAATTCCAATTTTGGGTGTCTTGAGATGCAAATCAATGTCAGAGCAGTTACTTTAGGAGCAGAAATATCCAGTGATGGCATCTTCAAGCGTGGGCCACTGAGTTTGGCATCAGGGCCTTCAACATCTAGACCTGGACCTTTAAGGTCTACTTCTGGGCCTTTGAAAGTCCCTTCAATCTTAGGAACAGATACATCAAAATCACCCTTGCCTAAGGATCCTTTCAAATCCAGGTCAACATCAGGCATGGAGATCTTGGGAGCTTTGATATTTATCTCTGGCATTTTGAACTTGGGGCCCTTCAGTTTTGCATCTGGACCTTCAATGTTCACATCTGGAACATCAATGTCCACCTTGGGTCCTGAGACATCTATGTCGGCTTTGGGCAGGTTCACATCCACTTCTGGGCCCTCTCCTTTGAAGCCAGGCATGCTGAACTTGGGCATTTTCACCTTGGGCATCTTTAGGTGCCAGTCTGGGCCATGAACGTCCACATCTGGGACATCAATGTCCACTTTGGGGCCCTTGAAGTCAACTTCAGGGCCCTTGAGGTCACCTTCCACTTTAGGCAGAGAAATGTCCACATCTCCCTTTACTTTGGGTCCTTTCAGATTTAAGTCAATGTCAGGCATGGAGATCTTGGGAGCTTTGATGTTCATCTCTGGCATCTTGAACTTGGGACCCTTCAGTTTTCCATCTGGACCTTCAATATTCACATCTGGAACATCAATGTCCACTTTGGGTCCAGAGACGTCTATGTCGGCCTTGGGCAGATTCACATCCACTTCTGGGCCCTCCCCTTTGAAGCCAGGCATGCTGAACTTGGGCATTTTCACCTTGGGCATCTTCAGGTGCCAGTCTGGGCCATGAACGTCCACATCTGGGACATCAATGTCCACTTTTGGGCCTTTGATGTCAACTTCAGGGCCCTTGAGGTCACCTTCAACTTTGGGCAGAGAAACATCCACATCACCCTTTACCTTGGGTCAGTCTGGGCCATGAACGTCCACATCTGGGACATCAATGTCCACTTTGGGGCCCTTGAAGTCAACTTCAGGGCCCTTGAGGTCACCTTCCACTTTAGGCAGAGAAATGTCCACATCTCCCTTTACTTTGGGTCCTTTCAGATTTAAGTCAATGTCAGGCATGGAGATCTTGGGAGCTTTGATGTTCATCTCTGGCATCTTGAACTTGGGACCCTTCAGTTTTCCATCTGGACCTTCAATATTCACATCTGGAACATCAATGTCCACTTTGGGTCCAGAGACGTCTATGTCGGCCTTGGGCAGATTCACATCCACTTCTGGGCCCTCCCCTTTGAAGCCAGGCATGCTGAACTTGGGCATTTTCACCTTGGGCATCTTCAGGTGCCAGTCTGGGCCATGAACGTCCACATCTGGGACATCAATGTCCACTTTTGGGCCTTTGATGTCAACTTCAGGGCCCTTGAGGTCACCTTCAACTTTGGGCAGAGAAACATCCACATCACCCTTTACCTTGGGGCCCTTCAGATTCAGGTCAACTTCAGGCATGGAGATCTTGGGTGCCTTGAGGTGCAGGTCAGGCATTTTAAACTTGGGACCCTTCAGTTTTCCTTCTGGACCATGAATGTCAATGTCAGGAGTATCTATGTCCAGCGTCGGACCTTTAACATCGACTTTTGGGCCTTTCAGATCTCCTTCCAATTTAGGGATGGAAGTATCCAAATCTCCTTTTATCTTAGGTCCTTTCAAGTTCAAATCAATGTCACTCATGGAGATTTGTGGGGTTTTGAAGTGGACATCAGGCATCTTAAATTTGGGTCCTTTGAGCTTCCCTTCAGGACCTTCAATGTCCACCTCTGGCCCTTTCAGATCGCCTTCTACCTTAGGCAGTGAAAGGTCCACATCACCCTTTATGTTTGGCCCTTTCAGATTTAAGTCAAAGTCAGGCATGGAGATCTTCGGGGCTTTAATGTTCATCTCTGGCATCTTAAATTTAGGCCCCTTCAGTTTTCCTTCTGGGCCTTCAATACTAATATCAGGAGCATCAATATCCAGTTTGGGGCCTTTGATGTCCACCTCAGGGGCCTTGAGATCACCCTCAACTTTGGGGAGAGAGATATCAACATCACCCTTCATTTTGGGACCCTTCAGGTTGAAGTCAAGGTCAGGCATGGAGATCTTGGGAGCTTTGATGTTCATCTCTGGCATCTTGAACTTGGGGCCCTTCAGTTTTGCATCTGGAACATCAATGTCCACCTTGGGTCCTGAGACTTCTATGTCGGCCTTGGGCAGGTTCACATCCACTTCTGGGCCCTCTCCTTTGAAGCCAGGCATGCTGAACTTGGGCATTTTCACCTTGGGCATAATCTTGGGCATTTTTATCTTGGGCATCTTCAGGTGCCAGTCTGGGCCATGAACGTTCACATCTGGAGCATCAATGTCCACTTTGGGGCCTTTGATGTCAACTTCAGGGCCCTTTAGGTCACCTTCCACCTTAGGCAGAGAAACATCTACATCTCCTTTCACCTTAGGGCCTTTCAGGTGTAAATCAAAGTCAGGCATGGAGATCTTGGGGCCTTTGATGTTCATCTCTGGCATCTTGAACTTAGGACCTTTCACCTTTCCATCTGGTCCTTCAAGGTTAACATCAGGGCCTTCAATGTCCACCTTGGGTGCTGACACATCAATGTCAGCCTTGGGCAGGTTCACATCCACTTCTGGGCCCTCTCCTTTGAAGCCAGGCATGCTAATCTTGGGCATTTTTATCTTGGGCATCTTCAGGTGCCAGTCTGGGCCATGAACGTTCACATCTGGAGCATCAATGTCCACTTTGGGGCCTTTGATGTCAACTTCAGGGCCCTTTAGGTCACCTTCCACCTTAGGCAGAGAAACATCTACATCTCCTTTCACCTTAGGGCCTTTCAGGTGTAAATCAAAGTCAGGCATGGAGATCTTGGGGGCTTTGATGTTCATCTCTGGCATCTTGAACTTAGGACCTTTCACCTTTCCATCTGGTCCTTCAAGGTTAACATCAGGGCCTTCAATGTCCACCTTGGGTGCTGACACATCAATGTCGCCTTGGGCAGGTTCACATCCACTTCTGGGCCCTCTCCTTTGAAGCCAGGCATGCTGATCTTGGGCATTTTCATCTTGGGCATCTTCAGGTGCCAATCTGGGCCTTGAACGTCCACATCTGGAGCATCAATGTCCACTTTGGGGCCTTTGATGTCAACTTCAGGGCCCTTGAGGTCACCTTCCACCTTAGGCAGAGAAATATCCACATCCCCCTTTACTTTGGGTCCTTTCAGGTTTAAGTCAATGTCAGGCATGGAGATCTTGGGAGCTTTGATGTTCATCTCTGGCATCTTGAACTTGGGACCCTTCAATTTCCCCTCTGAACCTTCAATGTGAATATCAGGAGTTTCAACATCTACTTTTGGGCCCTTGATGTCCACCTCAGGACCCCTGAGGTCACCTTCTACTTTTGGTAAAGATACATCCACATCACCCTTCAGTTTGGGACCCTTCAGATTAAAGTCAAGGTCAGGCATGGAGATCTTGGGAGCTTTGATGTTCATCTCTGGCATCTTGAATTTGGGACCCTTCAGTTTTGCATCTGGACCTTCAATATTCACATCTGGGACATCAATGTCCACTTTGGGACCCTTGAGGTCAACTTCAGGGCCCTTGAGGTCACCTTCTACCTTAGGCAGAGAAATGTCCACATCTCCCTTTACTTTGGGTCCTTTCAGATTTAAGTCAATGTCAGGCATGGAGATCTTGGGAGCTTTGATGTTCATCTCTGGCATCTTGAACTTGGGACCCTTCAGTTTTCCATCTGGACCTTCAATGTTCACATCTGGAACATCAATGTCCACCTTGGGTCCGGAGACATCTATGTCAGCCTTGGGCAGATTCACATCCACTTCTGGGCCCTCCCCTTTGAAGCCAGGCATGCTGAACTTGGGCATTTTCACCTTGGGCATCTTCAGGTGCCAGTCTGGGCCATGAACGTCCACATCTGGGACATCAATGTCCACTTTCGGGCCTTTGATGTCAACTTCAGGGCCCTTGAGGTCACCTTCAACTTTGGGCAGGAAACATCCACATCACCTTTCACCGTGGGACCCTTCAAGTTTAAATCAACATCAGGCATGGTGACCTTGGGAGCTTTGATATTTATGTCAGGCATCTTGAATTTGGGGCCTTTTAAGCCTCCGTCTAGACCTTCCACTTTGACTTCTGGGCCCTCAATGTCCATTCTGGGACCTTCTACGTTGATATCTCCTTTCGGCAGATCCACAGCCATATCTGGTCCTTCTGCTTTTAACCCAGGCACGCTGAACTTGGGCATTTTCATCTTGGGCATTTTCAAATTCCAGTCTGGACCATGAACATCCACATCAGGTGCATCCAGATGAATGTCTGGTGCCTTAATATCCACTTTGGGTCCTTTAACATCACCTTCTAAATTAGGACCTGCAACATCTAAGTCTCCCTTGACTTTAGGACCTTTCAGATTTAACTCCACATCAGGCATTGACACTTTAGGAGATGAAATACTTAGGAAAGGCATTTTGAACTTGGGTCCTTTCACTTTTCCTTGGACTTCAACATCAGGAGCATTAATGTCAACTTTTGGACCTGTTACATCAAGATCTGGCTTTTTGACCTTGACATCTGCCTCAGGTGTCTGAACTTTGGAGCCCGAAAAATTAAATTTGGGAAGCTTAAAACGTGATTTCTTTGACTTGCCTTCAAGATTCAGCTTAGGACCAGAAATGTCCACTTCTGGGCCCTTTACATCCAACTTGGGAGCTTTAATATCACCTTCCAATTTGGGCCCAGAAACATCAACATCTCCCTTAAGTTTTGAGCCCTTCAAGTTCAGGTCAATTTCTGGCATGGAGATCTTGGGCATGTTTACATGCATGTCAGGCATCTTCAGCTTTGGACCTTTTAATTTGCCTTCTGGGCCATGAATTTCAATATCAGGTGCATCTACATCCATCTTCGGCCCTTTGATGTCAAGAGAAGGCCCTTTCAAATCACCTTCTACATTTGGAAGTGAAACATCCACCTCTCCTTTCACTTTAGGGCCTTTAAGATTAAGGTCCAGTCTGGCATGGAGATCTTGGGAGCTTTGATATTCATTTCTGGCATCTTGAACTTGGGACCCTTCAGTTTAGCATCTGGACCTTCAATGTTCATATCTGGAACGTTAATGTCCACCTTGGGTCCGGAGACATCTATATCAGCCTTGGGCAGGTTCACATCTACTTCTGGGACTTCCCCTTTGAAGCCAGGCATGCTCATCTTGGGCATTTTTATCTTGGGCATCTTCAGGTGCCAGTCAGGGCCATGAACATCGACATCTGGGACATCAATGTCCACCTTGGGGCCTTTAATATCCACTTCAGGAACTTTCATCTCACCTTCTACTTTTGGTAAAGACACATCAACATCTCCCTTCACTTTGGGGCCCTTCAGGTTAAGATCAATGTCAGGCATGGAGATCTTGGGAGCTTTGATGTTCATCTCTGGCATTTTGAACTTAGGACCCTTGAGCTTACCTTCAGGACCTTCAAGGCTCACATCAGGGCCTTCAATGTCCACTTTGGGTCCTGAGACTTCTATGTCGGCTTTGGGCAGGTTCACATCCACTTCTGGGCCCTCTCCTTTGAAGCCAGGCATGCTGAACTTGGGCATTTTCATCTTGGGCATCTTCAGATGCCAGTCTGGACCATGAACGTCCACATCTGGGACAGCAACATCCACTTTGGGGCCTTTGATGTCAACTTCAGGGCCCTTTAGGTCACCTTCCACCTTAGGCAGAGAAACATCCATATCTCCTTTCACCTTGGGACCTTTCAGGTGTAAATCAAAGTCAGGCATGGAGATCTTGGGGGCTTTGATGTTCATCTCTGGCATCTTGAACTTAGGACCTTTCACCTTTCCATCTGGTCCTTCAAGGTTAACATCAGGGCCTTCAATGTCCACCTTGGGTGCTGACACATCAATGTCAGCCTTGGGCAGGTTCACATCCACTTCTGGGCCTTCTCCTCTGAAGCCAGGCATGCTAATCTTGGGCATTTTCATCTTGGGCATCTTCAGGTGCCAGTCTGGGCCTTGAACATCCACTCAGGGACATCAATGTCTACTTTGGGACCTTTGAGGTCAATTTCAGGTCCTTTAAAATCTCCCTCTACCTTGGGGCACGTGACATCCACATCACCTTTTATCTTTGGACCTGTCAGATTAAGATCAATATCTGGCATGGATATCTTTGGAGTTTTAAAATGCATTTCAGGCATTTTAAACTTTGGGCTTTTCCACTTTCCTTCTGGTCCTTCAAGATGAACATCAGGGCCTTCAATGTCCACTTTGGGGCCGGAGACATCAATGTCGGCCTTGGGCAAGTTTACATCCACGTCTGGGCCCTCTCCTTTGAAGCCAGGCATGCTGAACTTTGGCATTTTCACCTTGGGCATCTTCAGGTGCCAGTCTGGGCCATGAACGTCCACATCTGGGACATCAATGTCCACTTTGGGGCCTTTGATGTCAACATCAGGAGCCTTTAGGTCACCTTCTACCTTAGGAAGAGAAACATCCACATCTCCTTTCACTTTAGGACCTTTCAGGTGTAGATCAAAGTCAGGCATGGAGATCTTGGGGGCTTTGATGTTCATCTCTGGCATCTTGAACTTAGGACCCTTGAGCTTACCTTCAGGACCTTCAAGGCTCACATCAGGGCCTTCAATATCCACCTTGGGTCCAGAGATATCAATGTCAGCTTTAGGCAGGTTCACATCCACTTCTGGGCCCTCTCCTTTGAAGCCAGGCATGCTGAACTTGGGCATTTTCATCTTGGGCATCTTCAGGTGCCAGTCTGGGCCATGAACATCCACATCTGGGACAGCAACATCGACTTTGGGGCCTTTGATACCAACTTCAGGGGCCTCTAGGTCACCTTCCACCTTAGGCAGAGAAACATCCACATCTCCTTTCACCTTGGGACCTTTCAGGTGTAAATCAAAGTCAGGCATGGAGATCTTGGGGGCTTTGATGTTCATCTCTGGCATCTTGAACTTAGGACCTTTCACCTTTCCTTCTGGTCCTTCCAGGTTGACATCTGGGCCTTCAATGTCCACCTTGGGGCCAGAATGTCAATGTCAGCTTTAGGTAGATTCACATCCACCTCAGGACCCTCTCCTTTGAAGCCAGGCACGCTAAATTTAGGCATTTTCATCTTGGGCATCTTCAGGTGCCAGTCAGGGCCTTGAACGTCCACATCAGGGACATCGACGTCCACTTTGGGGCCTTTGATGTCCACTTCTGGCACTTTCATTTCACCTTCTATCTTGGGCACAGACACATCCACATCCCCTTTGACTTTGGGGCCTTTCAAGTTTAAGTCCACATCCGGCATGGAGATCTTGGGGGCCTTGAAGTGCATCTCGGGCATCTTAAACTTAGGGCCTTTCAACTTTGCATCAGGACACTCCAGCTCAACATCAGGCACCTCCACATCCACACTGGGACCTTTCAATTCTCCCTCCAATTTTGGCACAGACACATCCACATCCCCTTTGACTTTGGGGCCTTTCAAGTGTAGGTCCACATCCGGCATGGAGATCTTAGGCGTCTTGAAGTGCATCTCAGGCATCTTAAATTTAGGGCCTTTCAACTTTGCTTCAGGACACTCCAGCTCAACATCAGGCACCTCCACATCCACACTGGGACCTTTGATGTCAACGTGAGGACCTTTGAGATCACCTTCTAGTTCTGGCACAGAAACATCCATCTCTCCTTTCAGTTTCGGTCCCTTCAAATTCAAGTCCACATCTGGCATGGAGATCTTGGGAGCTTTGATATTCAACTTAGGCATCTTAAATTTAGAGCCTTTCAATTTTCCTTCTGGCCCCTCAAGACTCACATCTGGGGCTTCAATGTCCACCTTGGGTCCAGAGATATCAATATCAGCTTTAGGCAGATTCACATCCACATCAGGGCCCTCTCCTTTGAAGCCAGGCATGCTGAACTTGGGCATTTTCACCTTGGGCATCTTCAGGTGCCAGTCAGGGCCTTTGACATCCACATCTGGGACATCAACATCCACTTTGGGGCCTTTGATGTCCACATCTGGCACTTTCATTTCACCTTCTATCTTGGGCACAGACACATCACATCCCCTTTGACTTTGGGGCCTTTCAAGTTTAAGTCCACATCCGGCATGGAGATCTTGGGGGCCTTGAAGTGCATCTCGGGCATCTTAAACTTAGGGCCTTTCAACTTTGCATCAGGACACTCCAGCTCAACATCAGGCACCTCCACATCCACACTGGGACCTTTCAATTCTCCCTCCAATTTTGGCACAGACACATCCACATCCCCTTTGACTTTGGGGCCTTTCAAGTGTAGGTCCACATCCGGCATGGAGATCTTAGGCGTCTTGAAGTGCATCTCAGGCATCTTAAATTTAGGGCCTTTCAACTTTGCTTCAGGACACTCCAGCTCAACATCAGGCACCTCCACATCCACACTGGGACCTTTGATGTCAACGTGAGGACCTTTGAGATCACCTTCTAGTTCTGGCACAGAAACATCCATCTCTCCTTTCAGTTTCGGTCCCTTCAAATTCAAGTCCACATCTGGCATGGAGATCTTGGGAGCTTTGATATTCAACTTAGGCATCTTAAATTTAGAGCCTTTCAATTTTCCTTCTGGCCCCTCAAGACTCACATCTGGGGCTTCAATGTCCACCTTGGGTCCAGAGATATCAATATCAGCTTTAGGCAGATTCACATCCACATCAGGGCCCTCTCCTTTGAAGCCAGGCATGCTGAACTTGGGCATTTTCACCTTGGGCATCTTCAGGTGCCAGTCAGGGCCTTTGACATCCACATCTGGGACATCAACATCCACTTTGGGGCCTTTGATGTCCACATCTGGCACTTTCATTTCACCTTCTATCTTGGGCACAGACACATCCACATCCCCTTTGACTTTGGGGCCTTTCAAGTTTAAGTCCACATCCGGCATGGAGATCTTGGGGGCCTTGAAGTGCATCTCGGGCATCTTAAACTTGGGCCCCTTAAGCTTTCCTTCTGGACATTCAATATCTATATCACCAACATCCACATCCATTTTGGGGGCTTTCACATCAATTCCAGGACCTTTCAAGTCTCCTTCCACTTTTGGAAGAGAACATCTACATCAGTTTTAAGTTTAGGGGATTTCAGATTAAGTCCAACATCAGGCATAGAGATTTTGTGCGTCTGTATATGCATGCTTGGCATCTTGAATTTGGGACCCTTTAGTTTCCCCTCTGCACCTTCAATATTTACATCAGGGGCATCAATATCCACCTTGGGTCCTGAGATGTCAATGTCAGCCTTGGGCAAGTTCACATCCACTTCTGGGCCCTCTCCTTTGAAGCCAGGCATGCTGAACTTGGGCATTTTCACCTTGGGCATTTTCAGGTGCCAGTCTGGACCATGAACTCCTGCATCTGGTGCATTAATGTCCACTTTTGGACCTTTGATGTCAATATCAGGGGCTTTAATCTCTCCTTCTACTTTTGGAATTGTAACATCATAATCTCCTTTCATTTTAGGGCCTTTCAAATGCAAACTGACATCTGGCATGGATATCTTCTGAGGCTTTATATTCATTTCTGGCAATTTAAATTTAGGACCTTTTACTTTTGCATCAGGACCTTCAATGTTCACATCTGGAACTTCAACATCCACCTTCGGTCCTGAGACGTCTATGTCAGCCTTGGGCAAATTCACATCCACTTCTGGGCCCTCTCCTTTGAAGCCAGGCATGCTGAACTTGGGCATTTTTATCTTGGGCATCTTCAGGTGCCAGTCTGGGCCTTGAACATCTACATCTGGGATATCAACTTCCACTTTGGGGCCTTTGATGTCCACATCTGGCCCTTTCAGATCCCCTTCAACTTTGGGCAGAGAAACATCCACATCCCCTTTCACCTTGGGGCCTTTGAGGTTTAAATCAATGTCAGGCATGGAGATCTTTGGAGTTTTGAAGTGCATCTCAGGCATCTTAAACTTAGGACCCTTGAGCTTTCCTTCAGGCCCCTCAAGGCTCACATCTGGGGCTTCAATGTCCACCTTGGGGCCAGAAATGTCAATGTCAGCTTTAGGTAGATTCACATCCACCTCAGGACCCTCTCCTTTGAAGCCAGGCATGCTAAATTTAGGCATTTCATCTTGGGCATCTTCAGGTGCCAGTCAGGGCCTTGAACGTCCACATCAGGGACATCGACGTCCACTTTGGGGCCTTTGATGTCCACTTCTGGCACTTTCATTTCACCTTCTATCTTGGGCACAGACACATCCACATCCCCTTTGACTTTGGGGCCTTTCAAGTTTAAGTCCACATCCGGCATGGAGATCTTGGGGCCCTTGAAGTGCATCTCGGGCATCTTAAACTTAGGCCCTTTGAGCTTTCCTTCTGGCCCCTCAAGGCTCACATCTGGGGCTTCAATGTCCACCTTGGGGCCAGAGATGTCAATGTCAGCTTTAGGCAGATTCATATCCACCTCAGGGCCCTCTCCTTTGAAGCCAGGCATGCTGAACTTGGGCATTTTCATCTTGGGCATCTTCAGGTGCCAGTCAGGGCCCTCGACATCCACATCAGGGACAGCAACGTCCACTTTGGGGCCTTTGATGTCCACTTCTGGCACTTTCATTTCACCTTCTATCTTGGGCACAGACACATCCACATCCCCTTTGACTTTGGGGCCTTTCAAGTTTAAGTCCACATCCGGCATGGAGATCTTGGGGCCCTTGAAGTGCATCTCGGGCATCTTAAACTTAGGCCCTTTGAGCTTTCCTTCTGGCCCCTCAAGGCTCACATCTGGGGCTTCAATGTCCACCTTTGGCCCAGAGACATCAATGTCAGCCTTGGGCAGGTTCACGTCCACATCTGGGCCCTGGCCTTTGAAGCCTGGCATGCTGAACTTGGGCATTTTCATCTTGGGCATCTTCAGACTCCAGTCTGCACCCTGAACTTCCACATCTGGTGCTTTAACATCTAATTTGGGGCCTCTGATGTCCACCTCTGGAGCTTTCATCTCACCTTCTAGTTTTGGTGCAGACACATCGAGACTGCCTTTCATTTTGGGTCCTTTAAGATCCATGTCAACATCTGGCAGGGTCATCTTAGGAGCTCTGAAGTGCATCTCAGGCATCTTAAACTTGGGGCCTTTCAACTTTCCTTCTGGCCTTCAAGGCTCAGATCTGGAGCACTAATATCTACCTTTGGTGCAGAAATGTCAAGATCCGCCTTGGGCAGATTCATATCCAATTCTGGGCCCTCTCCTTTAAGGCTGGGCATGGTGAATTTGGGCATCTTCATCTTTGGCATCTTCAGGTTCCAGTCGGGACTGTGAACGTCAACATCTGGTGCACTGAGGTCTACTTTGGGCCCCTTCAGGTCCCCTTCCAGCTTTGGCACTGTAACATCATATTCTCCCTTTACCTTGGGACCTTTCATATGCAAATCTACATCAGGCATGGAGATCTTGGGGGCCTTGATATTCATCTCTGGCATCCTAAACTTGGGACCCTTTAGCTTTCCTTCAGGTCCTTCAATATTCACATCTGGACCTTCAACATCCACCTTGGGTTCAGCAATATCAATATCAGTCTTGGGCAGGTTCACATCCACTTCCGGGCCCTCTCCTTTGAAGCCAGGCATGCTGAACTTGGGCATTTTCATCTTGGGCATCTTCAGGTGCCAGTCTGGGCCATGAACATCCACATCTGGAGCATCAATGTCCACTTTGGCACTCTTAAGTTCAACATCAGGAACTTCAACCTTTGGCACTGTGACATCGTATTCTCCTTTCACACTAGGGCCTTTCAAGTGTAAGTCCACATCTGGTATGGAAATCTTTGGTGCTTTGATATTCATCTCAGGCATCTTAAACTTGGGTCCTTTCAGTTTCCCCTCTGGTCCCTCAATACTCATATCTGGAACACTGACATCTACCTTGGGCCCAGAAATGTCCACATCAGGCTTAGGCAGGTTTACACTGACTTCAGGGCCCTCTGCTTTGAACCCTGGAACAGAGAACTTGGGCATTTTCATCCTGGGCATCTTCAGGTGCCAGTCTGGGCCCTGGATATCCACATCTGGGACATCGACGTCCACTTTGGGGCCTTTCAGCTCTCCTTCGAGTTTTGGTGCTGTTATATCATACTCTGCTTTTCCTTCTGGGCCTTTCACATGCAAATCCACATCGGAATGGAAAGCTTTGGTGTCTTGACACTCACTTCAGGCAGCTGAACATCAGGGCCTTTAAGGTTGCCTGCCAGGCCCCCGATATTGACATGTGGGGCACCCACATTGACCTTGGGCCCTGAAATACTGACATCACCTTTGGGGAGACTCACATCTATATCTGGCCCTTCCCCTTTGACTCCCGGAGTGCTGAACTTGGGCATTTTCATCTTGGGCATTTTCAGATTCCAGTCCGGACCATGAACTTCCACATCTGGGGCACTCACATCCACTTTGGGGCCTTTGACATCAACTTCAGGGACACTGACTTTCCCCTCTACTTTTGGAAGCATAACATCAACACCCCCTTTCACTTTTGGCGCAGCCACATTCAAGTCTACATCTGCCATAGAGATCTTGCAGGTTCCTACTTTCCCAGAAGGACCACTAAGTTTGGGGCCAGTCATGGTTCCCTCTAGGCTGGGTGTCTCTATGTCCACTTTGGCACCTTTAACTGCCACTTGAGGGCCTTTGACATCACCTTGCACCCCAGGAGCAGAAACTTTAATGTCTCCTTTCAATTTAGAGGACCCAAGGCTCAGATCCACATCCTGCATGGAGATTTTAGGCTTCTGAATAGTCATTTCAGGAGCCTTGATTTTAGGACCCTTCAACTTCCCTTCCAGATCCCCAGAAGCAACCTCAGGCAGGTCGACATTCCCAGAGACCCCAGGAAGCGTCACTTCACCTGTGGGCAGTGTCACATCAATGCCAGGCCTGTCTCCCTTAGAACCTGATACAGAGAACTGGGGGGCCTTCACCTTGGGCACATTCACTTTGCCCCCAGGCCCATGAATGTCAATGTCAGGAGCTTGAACTTCCACCCTGGAGCCAGAGATGCTGCCCTCAATTTGGGGCACAGAGATGTCCACCCCTAAACTCCCCTGTGGCTTGGCACCTTTCAGGCCTAGGCCACCCTCAACAGATGGCCCAGTGATCTGGGGGCCCTTCAACTTCCCCTCAAGCCCCTCAATATTGGCAGAGGAGCACTGACTTCAAGCTGAGGGGTCTGGATGCTTCCACCAACGGTCAAGCCTGGTTTGCCACCTTTGTGCCCCACAGAGAGTTCAGGGGGGGAAATGCTCAACCCTGCTTCGGGGGCCTGGCCCTCAGGCCCTACTGAGACACCAAATTTTGGCACCTTCATGGTGGGAAATGTAATCTTCCCATCAAGAGACGGGCCCTGTCCCTCTACTGCCCCGCCCCCAAGAGAGGACGAAACGTCCACCCCTGGGACTTGGATCCCTCCTTTGCTACCCAAGTCCAAGCCCTTGGCATTGACACTGACACCCGGGCTTCCCACCTTTACCCCAGGGACGGTGACCTGGACCTTCGAGTGGCCAGCCCCTGGGAACTCTGGGACCGCAGCGGCAATGGACCCTGGTCGGATGTCCACGCTGGAGCCTGTGGTGGGAGACCCAGCCCCTGAGCCCGAGGGCAATCTGATCACTGTCTTCCCAGGCTGGGTCTCCACATCCACAGTGGAGATTTCGGTCAATTCATGCCGTGGGATCTTGATCTTGAACTCTGGGCTGCTGATGTCAATGTCCTTGGCGCCTTCACGGCTTGTCACATCCACAGTGTAGGCCGTGACCCTCCTGGTCACGGTGATGGTGCGGCTCTGGGTCTCCCCAGCGTCCCCTTCCACTCCATCCTCTGACTTCAGCCGAGGCTTGATCTTCGTGGTGTAGATGCGTTGGTACTCCTCGTCATCCCCGCTCTGCAGAAACACATGCCCCGTACAGGTTGCAGCAGAGTCTGCGTGAGTGACAGACTCCCGGCCACAGCCCAGCCGACAACACGGTCACCTGCTGCCCAAAGAAGCCGGGACTGTTAGGAGGGCCACGGAGCCTTCTGGGACCCAGCATAAGGGGCTAAAGAGAGGGGCTGACAGCCACATCACAGGAAGAAAACAAATTATTTCGGGAAACTCTGGCAAGCAAAAGCCATGGGGAAGACTGGGGATAGTAGACTCCTGGATACTGGGGCCTGGGAGAAGGATTCAAGCCAATTCTAGATTCGAGTCAGCCCATCAAGTTTCTCAGACGCCTCCCGGCGACCAGCTCTGTGCTGACTTAGTTCAGTTCTCAGCCCTCAACTGCCTGGCCTTGTTCGTTTAATCTGGAGGGGAGTCCTCTCAGGGACCCTTCGGACAGCATCGGTGGAGCCCGGTTGTGCTGGGCTTAACACTTCCACTTTGAGGGACTCATTATTTGTTAAATAAACAAGCCATCGGAAGGAACAGAGAAACGTCCCTCAGGGACTTTGCTGCCCAGCCTCTGACTCACAGATAAGTCCAGGCCTCTGGAAGCAGAAAAATGATGTCTGGGAAGCAGAGCTGGGCACCAAGAAAATAATTTTCAAAGATCCTTGCAAAGCAGCCGACCTGCCTCCCGGCACCTTGGACCAGACTGATCAGTGGGTCCCCACACACAGGGGCCTCCGAGGAGACCAACGGAAGACTTTTTAGCAGCAGTAGCGGCCACACATGAATAGGAGAAACAGGCTGGCTTGACAGAGAGCAGAGGGTGATAGTGGGAGAGAAAAGCAAGGAAAGACAAGCGAGGCCCAGGAAAGGGAGCCGAGTGGCCAGAGGAGCTCAGGGAGCAGCCAGCCAGCCAGGAACTCACCAGAACCACTTCGGAGCTGTGGGAACTGAAGACCTCGTGGGTCCAGGTCTGGCCGGGCTCAGGGGACCGGTCCCCCTTGCGGTGCAGCTTCAGGCCCACGGTGTGATGGCTCATGGTGTTCAGCAGTTGGGTCACCTCACCCGACTGCAGGTTGTCAAAGTAGATGGTGGCACCCACGATCTGGTCCCCTGAGCAGGAGGGAGCAAGACGTGGGCAAGACTACCCAGAGTCTCAGGGAAACAACCCGCAACCCAGCACTCTGTACTGGGCCCTCGGACTGATGCACAGGTGTGAATCACCCATGGTAGAGATGAGGAAACTGAGGCAGGGAGGACAACTAATTGGCCCAAAGTGGCCAAGCTCCTGGGTGGTGGAGTCAGAACAGAGGATGCACAAC
>SJXQ01001064.1:246711-279610 GCA_006408695.1 Aepyceros melampus
TGCCTTGCCAGGAGCCCGCCCCTCCTTCCTCTTCTCTCCTCAGGATATCTCTTGGGAATCTCGGTCACACTGTCTAGGGGAAAGGTCACGATCAGGTTCTCACTCAACAGCTGGCTCACTCGCAGCCCTGCCCCAGCTGCTCTGCAAGAGTGATGGCTGGATGTCCTGTCAGCTGGGGCCAAACCAAAACCCCAACCCTGCTACTGTCATCAACTCCATTCACACGTGACTCTCCAAGGCTGGGATCACGGGAAGGGGCTTTGGAAGAGGCCAGACTCAGGTTCCAATCCTGGCTCAGCATCTTGCCAGCTATATGACCCAGGCCAAGTCACTTAACTTCCCTGAACCTCCATTTCCTCATCTGTGCAAATGGAGACGCTAAAGGATCCCCAAGAGGGCTGAAGAAAGGAGAAAGAGCGTGAGTGGAAAGCTCTGGCCCACGGGAGCCTCCCAACACCCGCATCCTCACTGGGTCCCTTGGAACAGCTTCAGGAGGGAGATGTAACTGCCCTACAGCGGAGATGGAGAAACTGAGATTCAGAGAGGCCAGCCGGCCGGGGTCCACCATAAGCGAGCAGCAAGCTTGGGCTCTGAGCCTGTAACTCTTTCTTCCCTCGACACACCACATCCAGCGTGCAGCTCTAACTGGTGTGAGACGCCCCCTCCTCAGAGCCTCCAGCCTGGGGGTCACAGGCAACCTGCAAGCTGGGTCACACTCGCCAGCTGGAGCTCCAGGGGCCCTGCTCCAGGCAGAGGCTGGGCAACGGGAGCCCCGGGCCCCTCAGCACCGGCCCAAGCCCGAGAGGCTGCAGTGATGCCATCTCAGGCACAAGGCGAACCAGGGCCCATCGGGCTGCCCTGGCTGGGCCCGGAGCCAGGTCCCCATAGGTGAGGAGCAAAGACACCCTCCAGCTAAAGCTGTTGGCTGCGGGGGCCCCCGGGGAGACAGCAGGCAGGCCTCCAGCCTCCAGCCACCCACACAAAATGGCAGCGGCAGCCACCCAGAAGCACATCTGTGAAACCACGAGGGGGTGCTATTAAGTTGTGGAGAGTTTCACCCAAAGCCGAAAACCGCTAACATCCAGAAACCAGTCAACCAATCAATTAATACATGCATACCGATCGCCCCTGTATCATTGTACAGGTGGCTGCAGAGAAAACCAGAAAGGGACGGAGGCTCTCAGCCCAGCTCTGAATTACACGCTCCGCTAGGTTGTTACCTAGCGTCACTGATGTATCCTCCGAACGCACTCCACATATGGAGAGTTAAAAGACCTAGTTCCTGGCACTTCCCTGATGGCCCAGGTGTTAAGACTCCAAGCTCCCAATACAAGGGGCTAAGTTCCAGCCCCAGTCAAGGAACTAACCCACATGCCACATGGCAAAGCCAAAAAAAAAAAAAAAAAAATTTAGTTCCTGTCCCAGATATAAATTATGAGCAAGGTGCTCAGGGTGTGACTAATCTGGCCTCAGAATGTTCCAGAAGGTTTGGGAGCCTTCTGGAGGGGGGATGAAATCTAAACGGGATCTTGAAGGTACTGACTTTGTCTTTGAGGATACGATTTACGGAAATTCATGAGCGCGTAGGACTTCTAATGTCAGGCAGATCATAATACCGATGAAGACAGCCACAGATACCCTGTTCCCCAACCACCCGCACTCACTCGTGTGGTATTTATGTCAGCGCAGGTGCCCGCCAGGAGCCAGTGGGCAGCCTGCTGGCACAGGTATCCGCTGGGGCAATCACCTCCTCCCTTCCTACCGGAAGTTCGACTGACCCTTCCCACAGAGAAGCAGCAAAAGCCAGGACTTCAACAGTCCTTCCCCTAGCCTCCAGCACTGAGTAGCTAGCCCGGCAGACAAGGGGGGAGCCAGACCCAGAGGGGAAGGAAAAGGCTTCCACCCAAGGGCTCTGCAACTCCCCGAAGCCACTGAGTGCGCTGGCACCCTCTCTTCCTCCTTAAGCAGGGCCCCTTTTTTCAGCCTCGCATCCTGGTGCTGAGCCAGCAACCGGCAAGGTAGGCAGAGAGCCAGCCAGCTCACCCTCGCCCACATCTCAGCCCCACCCTCCCTCCTTCCCCAATGAGTCACTGTGGCTGCCTGCAACAGCTCCAGACACGCCAAGGGTCACACCTAAGACCCGCTTCATAGGCCAGAGCCCTGGGGTCCAGAGGGGCCGGGGCTCCAGGAAGAGGCAACAGGCTTCCCTGCCAGCTGCTTGGCCCAGAGCCCCCGGCCTGGAGCCCCTGGAAGCCCAAGTGGGAGGCCCAGAAGGGATCAGCCACATGCCTCCACCCCAGGGGCTAATGAGGAGGACATCACGAGTGGAGAAGGGACCACAGCCCCTGAAAACGGGAGGCGCTGGACTCGAGGCTGCAGGTTGACCCTGGCGAGGCACCCGCTGGCTTCCCAGCCAGGTGGGGCTGCCAACCACCCTGCCTGCCCTGGCTCAAGCCTCACCTCCTGGCACAGCCAGGCAAGACTCCCCTCCCCCCCCCTTCCATCTGACCTGGCGGGACACAGGGGTGCTGACAGGGAATTCGAGGTCACAGTGGCAAGGGCCTATTTTCTGCACTTGGATCCCAGCCTGTGGTCTCCCCCACCCCTGGGGCCTGTACAAACCCAGGGGGTCCTTCCTTCTTCTCCCACATGTCAGGTGAAGCCAGCTTCCCCGGGGGCTAGGGGCTCCACCCTGCTGCTGCCCAAAGCAGAGTCTTTGGAGCCTGGGGAATTCTACACATTCCTCAAGTGTCAGAGCTGGAAGAACCCTCAGGCCACACGTGGCTCCTCTATCCGTGGGATTCTCCAGGCAAGAATACTGGAGTGGGTCGCCATTCCCTTCTCCAGCGGCTCCTCCCCACCCAAGGATTGAACCTGGGTCCCCTTGCATTGCAGGCAGGTTCTTTACCATCTGAGCCACCAGGGAAGCCCTAACTTAAATTCAATTAAACATTTAGCCCACAGGTTGTAGGAACTACATTTGACAAGCTCAACAGCCACGCATGGCTACCACATTACAGAACACTGCCACCATTGCAGAAAGTTCTGTGGGACGGCACTGCCTGCTATTGACAGATGGGGAGAGTGAGGTCTGGAGCCCTGAGAATGGGGGAATGCTGGGGCCCTAGAACGCCCAGGTCTGCCAGCTCCCCGCTGGCACCTGACACTAGCTCACAGCAACCTTCATGGTGAGAAGGGCTGGAGTGGAGACCCTCTAAGGCAGAGGGCTGCCTGGAGGACAAAAAAGGAGTGACGTGGCAGGGACACTCCAGCTTCAAGGCAGAGAGGACACACATCTAAGGCTGCAGGGACAGAGTGCAAGTAATTCAGGCCAGAAGCAGCTAGAGAAGAACGAAGCTGCCCTGATGATTCAAAACCACAAAGAGGATGTGCAGCAGGGTTCTGCCCATGCCATCTCTGCAGATCTCTGCCCTGGGTGGGCAACACCCAGGCAGACCCAGGAGGAGACCAGGAAGCAGACCCTTTGCCCGGGGAAGATGGTCCCCGCCAGCTGTGACCCCCTAGAAGGGCATGTTCTCCCACTGGTCCCAGGAAATCCCTTCTGCCCAAGAGCCAGTGTGAACACAGCCAGGGAGGGGGCGCAGTCTAACTGCTGCAGCAGCCAAAGACAACCTCGCAGCCAGGGTCAGTGTCAAGAGGACAGGAACTGATACACACACACACACCCTGAGAGTCAGGTCCGTACGCCTCAGTGCCTCCACGCACCACACCTGAAGTCAAGATACCAGCAGAGGGGCCCAAGTTTGTGCATATGTCCACCACAGGCAGGACGTCGAAGGTGACATGCCAAGATGGAAAGAAGCACGCCAGCCCGCAATGGGGAGGACACAGACAGCGATGAAACTTCTGCCCAGCACACGGGCAAACTGACCCACCAGACACACAGGCCCCAGAGAAGCAGTACCCCAAGGTGAGAACAAGATGACTCACAACCAGAGCTGAGACTTCCACCAGCCAGAAAGCCACGAACACACAGAGTCAAGGAGCAGGGGCTGGGATATTCAGAGAAAAGAGAGACACACCCAGAGAGCCATCTACTCTCGTGAACACTCACCGGGCAGTAAAGAGGAAGAGAAAGAGCCACATTAAAAGAAACAACCCCTCCCAGGTGAAGAGAAAGAATTTTGTCAAGCTCCCATAGTGCCCCAGAACCGAGCTCGTTCCATGCCTGGGGTCCCCTTTCTTTCCTAAACAATCCCATGTGATTTAGAATTAATATCCTTATTTTAGAGTGCAGAAACAGGCCCTGAGGTTAAATGACTTGCCCGAGTATGAGACAGAAGTGAAATGCAAGCCCAGGGATCTCTAACTCTGAGGCCAACAGTCTTAATCAGGGAAAGGTATGAAGACACGAATAAACACAGACACAGGATGAGAAACCACAGAGAAAGATGCACAAGGGAGATACACAGGCGAGAGAGATCTACATGGAAGGGAGGGCCAGTGAGAGCCGGAGAGACACACCTACAGGGAGGCGGACAGGCCTCCAGACTTGTCCAAAGAGAGACCCACAGAGTGGGACCAGGATGCTTCAGGGGACATTAAAACACAGGAAAGAGAGGGCTTGAGGTTCAGGTAGGGGCGGGAGACCCCCAGGAAGCAGTGATGCCCATCAAATGTGACAAGCATAGGACGAAAGGTGAGTGTCCACCAGCCTCTGTGCCCACACACCAGCTTCGTCCCGACCTAGCTCGGAGACCCTAAACCCAGAATGGGCAGAGCCCCAGGTATCCCAAATCCCAGGATCGAGGGCCCTTGTGCTTCTAGACTCATCAGCACTGTGTCCCCAGGACTCAGAAGTCCTGAGCTGTCCAGAACCCAGCTCACCTGGAGACTCTCTGGACCCCAGCAGGTGAGACCAAGAGACAGGCCCACCTGGAGACAGGCCCCAGCAGATTAAGGCAAACACTCCCACTCACTGGGAAATGGTAACAGCCATGACAGGCAGAGGCCAGGTCAGAGGACAAGGAGGAAGAGGGAGGGGGCCTCTCTCCTGGGTGCTAAAACCTTCAAGTGGACCTCCATGTATGCAGCTGCCAGACCTCGGTCTGAAAAAACAACCCTGTCCCATTCTAAATGGAGTAGATCTGCGCAGTTATCTCCCGAGTCTACGCTGGCACCAAGAACTCTGAGGTCAGCTGATTCTGGGCAGCGCACCCCCAGGGGCACTTTCAACTTGCATAGGGTGTGTGTGTTGGGGAGGTCGAATTATCAGCGAGAATCTGACCAACATGTTGCAAGACACAGGCAATATGGGCACTGGCGAGATGATCAAAGACTCACAAGGCCAACAGACAACCCACCCAATGCATGCAGAGACACTCCTGAATCCCCAACCCCTCCCAGCCCAGAGCAGGCTCACAGTCCCTGCCTCTACCAGCTTACAAGAGACTCGAGTCTGGGCAGCCCCAAGCCCTGTCCATCATGGAGGGAGCCTGCTTCTGTTAACCTGGTATCCAGAGTCTGCGTGCACCTGTGAGCCCCCCCAACCCTTGACTGCCTGGGCCGCTGGCCCTGCCCACACCTCCCACCAGGAAGAAGTTTCTCCAGCCTCATCACCCAGCCCTCTCCTCCCCTCTAGTCCCTCTCCCTGGCCCCTCACCACCATGCCGGAGTTTCCTGAACCTCAGCTTCCAGGGCAGCTCCCCACCCCCACCCCTGGGGGCCAGCTGCTTCCAGGGCTTGGCTCAGCGGTCTTTCTCCACCTCTGTCCCCTGGCCCCTCACACTCCCCTAGCCCCAGCGTTCCAAGTTCAAGCTTCCAGCCAGAGAGAGATTCTATCTTCCTTCCCTGACCCAGAGGGACTTCCTTGTGGGACTGGGAAGTTCTTGGTGGGGGTGAGGTGGGGGCTCTGGGGCAGCTTTACATACCCCTTGCGAGCAGTCCCCACACCTGGCCACCTCTCCAGAGAAGAGTGGGCCTTGACCCAGGACGGCTAGGATGAAGACACCAGCTCAAGGATGTGGGGTAAGTGGGTGGGAAGCGCCCGCTGAGTTGAGGAGGGGTGAGCTCACTCCCTCGCCCAGTCTCGCCCTGGGGGATAGATTACAGTTTGGGAGCTACCACGGCCCAGCTCTCCGCCCAGCGGCCGGGCCCCGCTAGTGCAGGGGCTCCCGGCCAGGCGGCTCGGCCCAGCTGCCAAACAGCCACCCCCAGCCCGGCCAGGCGCTTCCCCTTCCCCTAGAACCTCCGCTCCGGCCCCCGGGGGACAGGGCAGGATGCCCCTCCCTGAAGCCTCCATCAGCCACGGCCTCACGCCCAGGCCTGTGCTCAGCCTCCCTCAGGCCTCTGGATGCAAACTCCAGGGCCTAGCCTAGAACTGTCCAAGACGGAGAAACTCACTGGAGTCCTTCCCTACAGCCCCCGCAGGCCCCATGAAACCTCCACCACCACCGGGACAGAGTCCCACGGCTACCCCCTGCCCCCCACGCCCCAGACGCAAGCAGAGGCGACACACTCAGGACCAGCCCGCCAGCCAGAGACGCCCTCTCACAGGTAACAGCACTTATTTCTCGGCTCTGACACAAGCAGTCAGAGTCTCAAGGCCACCATGAAACAGTGACCCCAGAGCTGGGACCTCCTCTACAACAGCCCTTCTGGCCGTCTGGAGGCTGAAGGGAGGAAGAGGGGGTCCATCAACACACACATTCCAGCTGAGCCCACTGTGGCCTACCCAGGAGACCCCCCACTCCCCTCACTGTGCCTCTTAAGGCCCACTGAAGCCTGGAGGAAACCAGTCAGCTCAGGAAGGCCGGGAGCCCAGCGAGATAGAGCCTGGGAGCCTGGATGAACCCGTCGGGGGGCAATGGGAGAGCAGAAAGCCCTAGCGACCACCAGTCCATTCCCACCCCTCTCCAGGGGTGACCCCCTGCCTCGTGTGCACATGCCCCCAGTCAGCCCAGCTCCAGGGAGAGAGAAAAGCTGGGGTTTCCTGGGTGTGGTGCAGAGGTGAGAGTCAGCAGGGGAGAGTTACAAGCAGGAGTCGGACTAGCTCTCCCAGTTTGCTTCTGCCTGACCCCAGGCAGTTCCCAAGTGCTGAGGAAGGTGATGACCACGCCCCAGAGACCCACACACTCCTCCACCTCCACAGCTTCGCCCCAACCTCTCAAACCAGCTCCTCAGGCTCGAGGTGGCATGCTCGGCCAGGGCCAACCAGCCCATTCCAACTGAGCCTAGGAATCCAGGTCGGTGGTGCCCGGGGAATCCCCGGGCAAGGCCTTCCTGGGACGAAGGTGACCCTGGGACCCCCTCAACCAATTCCCTGCCTTTGACCGATGAGGGCCATCTCCCTTCACAGGTCTCCCAGGAGTCACTCTTTTGGGTCCCACTTTGAGCCCTGGACCTGCAGTCACATTCCCCTCAACTGGCTGACTCTGCTCCGTGGGTGGGAGGGGAGCCAACCAGAGTCTGGCTGGTTCAAGTCCTCAGCTCTTCACAAAGTTGCCCCGACAAGGACCCCCAAATCACTGCTGCGGGCCCCCCAGCATCGGCAGTAAGCTCCACCTATGTAGCTTCTTACGTGTCCTGGTTCCCTGAACAATGTCCCTGCGTATAACCTTTAAGGACAAGGCTTTGGGGAGGGCTGCAGACCCCCTCCGATCCCCGTTGCCAATACTCCAGACCCTTTGTCCTCTGCTAGTCCACCTCTCATGCCCCCACCCCCGTCCCGGTCCTCTTCCCCCCACCTCACCTCTCAGCAGAGGGCTCCCTTCTCTCCCCACTCAGCACACACACCCCAATCAAGGGCTAGCCCAACCCATCATCCTTGGGGGCCCAGGAGAAGGAAGCTTCCCCACTGAGCCTCAGAAAGGAATGAGTGCCACACCCTGCCTCAGGGATTTCCCTCCTGGGGGCAGAAGAGAGGGAGCACCAAAGGAGAATCTACTCCGCGAATTAAGACCCAGCCCTGGTGAGGGGGCCCTAAAATGCCTTCCAATGCACCTTCAACCTCTCTCGTCTCCCCTGACTCCGTTGCCTTCTTCTATCACCCCAGCCCTCCAAAGCATCACTGTGTCGCCCCAAATCAACCCAGTCTCTCATGTTCTAGGCTGTGCAAGACAGGGCACACGATCCCTGCAGTCAGAGGCTGGATCCTAGTCGAGGAAACTGTTTCAGAACCCGAACCCGGAGGTAACCATCTGGGTCCCTTTTCCTCCAAAGGTCCAGGACCTGCTCTGAGGACCTCGCTGGCACGGAAGGATCCCACGGTGCCTTTTCAGAGATCCACTCCGCAGAACAGGGCAACCAGCAGCAGGCTCCCTGGGGGCACCTCACCACCTCCTGGGTGGCAGCCACGCCCTGCGAAAGGCACTCAGGAGGCTCACAATTCTCTGGGGCCACAAAGTGCAGAGGCGCCAGTGCCCTGCCCACGTAGTGCAGGGGTCCAGTTAGATGCCCCATCTGCCCATTCGGCTCCCCTCCCACCCACGGAGCAGAGTCAGCCTTGCTCAGACCCACGTGTCCCTCGTGGCTAGCGACGCCAAAGGGCTGCGCCCCCGCATCCCGGGGCCCTGGCACTGCAGGGGGCACCGAGCCCGCCAGCGGAGGGCCAGCCCTCGCGCACTGCACACCCTCTCTCGGCATGGGAAAGCCTTATATAACACAGTTCTCCGAACACACCCTAAGCCCGGAGACTTTCCAACTCCCCAGCAGGACCTCGCCCCTCCGCCGTCGCCCCAAGAGCGCGCCGCTGGAGCGGAGGGGTCCGAGGAGGGGAGCTGAGCCCTCCTCCACCTACGCCCGCCGGACTCCGGCCCCCGCCTCCCACACAAGCCCCATCGCCCCCCTCCCCTTTACCCCTCGCCACTCCTCCCCGAGTTCTGGTTTGAATTAGTCACCGGCTCCAACCACCACATTCCTCAGGCTGCTGGCGCCGAGCCAGGCGCTGGGGCGGGGGCCATCCCGCCCGGACGGGTTTGGGAGTGGGGTTGGGGAGAAAGCGCCGCCTCTGAAGGGGAAGGGGCGGGCCCCCGCGCCGCGCTCAATTATGTCCCCCACCCCCACTCCCACCCGTCCCGCCGCGGGGCGCGCTGCAAACTTCCCGGCTCCGCCGCCCTAGAGGAAGAAGGGATTTTTTCTGGAGCTGGGAACACAGAGGGGCAAGACTAGGGCGGGGCAGCCGAAGGGAGGCTGAGGGGCCGCCGGGAGCCAGAAAGGGAGAGGCTGGTGGTGCAGAACTGGGTGGGGCCCGGAGGACTCGGGACGCGAAGTCAGGGGCGGAGGTGTAGAGCGCGGGGAGGGACGGCGGACGGGGTGCGCGGCGCGGGGGCGCAGGGGCGCCGGGAGGGGCCGAAGGGCCGCGCCGCGATCTCGGAAACTTCGCCAGTAAACACGGAATAGGCACGGAGCAGCTCGCCGAGCCACCGCCCCATGGAGAAGGAGGGGGTGGGACGGGGTTACCGGGCAAAAAACCGGAGCCCGGCCGTGCAGCAGGGACAACGATCAACCCTCGAGAGACAGACGGACTGGAGCAAACCGCGCCTCGGATAGATTTTCCAACTTTGCCCAACTTGCGCCCCTTCCAACGCCCCAACTCCAGAGGCGGAGCTCCTTTCCCAGGGCACTACGCTTGACCTCTCGGTGGCGGCCCGGGGCTGCCCACCTTGCTCCACGTTGAGCCTTCACAGTGACACCCACCCAAAGCGCCTCGCCCAAGTCCTGCCACCCACCTCCCCTCTCGCGTTCCCGGCGTCGCGTTCCCCGAACGCGCCAAGGTGCGCTGGAGGCCCCTACCTGCGCGCTCAGCCCCAGGGCACAGCCATAGCCGGCGCGGGGCCCGAGGTCGCGGTGCTGAGGCGGCTGCCGGCGGCGAGCCCCGGTCGGGGCGGGTCCGGCAGGGCGGGCGGTGCAGTCCCCGCGGCGGAGCTGCTCCGAGTGGCCGGGCCCCTGCGCGCGGAGGCGGCTCTTGTAACTCCGGCTCCAGCGGGCGGGTCTGCCCCGAGCTGTGGGGAGAGGGCGGGGCCGGGCGGGGCCGGAGCTGGGCTGGGACGGGCGAGCCGGGCCGACCTGCTGGGACCCGAGAGCGGGCTGCTGGGAGGGCACTGGGGGCGCGGGGACCCGGGGGCGCGGCACATCCGAGGTGCTGCCTTCCCCTGCCCCCATCCACTGCCCACCCCGGCCCCGCCGGGCCTGGATTTGCCCCCTGACTTAGGCGGGTGGCTTCTTCTGCAAGAAACTCTTGGAAGCTGGACCTGCGAATCAGCCCATTTTGCAGGAAGGATCCATGGGGTCCGGCAGCTGGAAGGGCTTGAGTGATTCAGCCGCGACCTCCAGCCTGACGCGGACCTTTGAGTTTTCTCTCAGCGCTGCCCACTACCCTTCTAATCCTAGGCCTCAGGTTCTTCACTTGGTTCTTCACGCAGCCGCGCCCACTTCTCGCCTTCCCTCTTTCTGGGCGCCCCTCAGCCCCTCCTCGCCCCCAGAACCGGCCTGGAGACGCTGGCCCCACCTGCTGGAGTCAGGGTCACCAGCGCCCCACGCGCCACCGCGCCGCTCTGGCCGCTGCAGCGACACGGGAGTCAGGCCTGCACCCCTTGGAGGAGCAGAGTCCGCGCTGCCTACTTTCCTGTCCCCCACTTTCCTCTATTTCTGCTCGGACCCCCTCCTCCACCGCCCCACTCCCCTGGACGCTGAGTTTCCAACTTTACAACCATTTCCCACAGCCACTTCTAACTACACGGAGATTTTATTAAACGTTTAATGACGGGGTGCGGGGGGCGGGGGGGGCCTTCTGGCTTCACCCTCATTCTCTTCTCCCCCATGAATCCTCTTATCCTTCCTTCTGGATGGTCACCCACTGCCCACGTGGAGCCAGTTTTTCTTTCCTCTGAAATGGTGGGGAAGTGAGACCCCAGGCTGGAGACCTGAGAAGACCTGGCCCGCTGTACCATCCTGAGTGGGCTGGGGCTGAGACCAGCGGCCCTGTCCTGTGAAATGGCAAACATGTTTACAGGCTAAAAATACCCAACAGCCAACTCCGCTGCCAGCCCTGGGGGCTGTGTCCCAGGTCCAGTTACCGGCATAGGGTCAGGCGTGGGGGAGGGAAGACCCAGCCAAAGGAGCCACAGACAGGCAGGCAGTCAGATAATGGACACAGAAAGGTGGAGACACGTGTAGACATTCAGACCCGCACAGACATGCAGAGACACATAGTCAAAGCACAGACTTGGGCACTGGCAGTCTCTCATGTTTTCTCTCTCTCTCTCTCTCTCTCTCTCTCTCTCTCTCTCACACACACACACACACACATTCACATACACACACAGTGACTCAAACCCAGAGCAGAGGCAGTTCCACCACCTGTATCACAAGCACAGAATCAGAAACCCAGACTTTTAGAATCACCTCCACCTCCACTGTGGTCTGCTCCTCTTTCCCAGCACCTACCTTGTTTAAAGAAAAAAAAAAAAATTCAACTTTGGGATGCTTTAAAAAAATAAAACCAACAGCTAATAATTTTCGATATCAATGTTTTTTTAATTTTATTTCATATTAAATAACATGTATTCAGTTTTTAAAATATAGACCAAGAATACAGATAAAGTGGCCTGTGACCCTACAAGTCTGATTAATCCTTGTTGCTGTTTCGGAGATAAAATCAATACCCCTATAGGGTGAAGGATGTCAGTACAGAAAAGCAGAACAGTAAAAAGTAGATGATTCCCTCCACCCCTAAGCTAATCCCTCTCCCCCAAAACAACCACAGTTAACAGTGTATCAGAGGAGTGTTAACTTTATGAAATGAATCATTTGGTTCCTTGAAAGTGTGAGGGTTTCCAATGCATGTTAAAATGGGAGCGGATCGACAGCTAGGTTTTTCAGAAAGATAGCTATGATATGACATATACCACAAAGATAGGGGGTCTGCACAAAGGGCATGGGAATTTGGAGGGAGGGGCTGGAACAGGAAAGGAAGAGTGTGGAAGGGTGTGGATATTGTGCCTTCAACTCAGCTGGGACTCCCTCAGCCCCCCAGGCGTGAAAGAGCAGAGGCTGGTATCCTGGGCTCAGAGCCAGCTTATCAGCTCCATTATTTGTTCTGGCCACCCTTTGGTCAACAGAGAAGAAGGCAGGAGAGGCTGGTCCGGGGAGCAGCTGCAGAGCAGGGATTACTGTCCAGGTACTTGGAGGTGGTCCTGGGGAGTGGCTCCTCCCCGCTTCTAGGCTAGGAGGATACAAAAGGGGTAAACTAGACTCTGCCCCCTAAAAAGCCAGGACTCTACTTGCCGCACCAAAGCTGGCAGGGAAAGGGAATATTTTCAACAGTCTTCAATGGTGCAACTGGAGACACAACGCTTTTAGAGATTTCTGCCACCCCTTCTCTTTCTGCCTACTGCTGTAGCCCCCACCTTTCACCCTTCCTCCCCAAGAGCTGCCTTCATGGTGATCTTGTCTGACACTGCTGTGGGCACCTTGTGTGTCACCCATTTACTCCTCACACGCAGGAAGGAAATGGTCTGGGAGAGGGGCAGTGATTTACCTAAAATCACATAACCTTCAGAAGCCGGACTCAAAGCTCCTATCCACATCTAAGCTCCAGGAGGGCAGGCACTGTTTGCTTTCTGCTGTGTACTCTGTGTCTACAGCAGCGGCTGGCACCTGGCAATCACGCCAGAACACTTTGCTAAAAAAGTGAATGAATGAATAAACTGCAGATACAACTGGCCCCAAAGCCCTTCTTCTTCTTCTTTTTTAAATAATTATTTTGGCCATGAATGTAGGATCTTAGTTCCTTGACCAGGGATCGAACCTGCACTGTGCCCCTTGCATTGGAAGCTTGGAGTCTTAACCAATGGCCCACCAGAAAAGTCCCCCCCAAAGTTCTTGTTCTTTATACAACAGCATCCTGTACCCCACAAGGTTCCCTCACTCTCAGCCCCCACGTGCAGTTCTCTCATGCAGCTTTGCACAAACATTTACTGTGTCCAGCACTGGGCCAGGGGTAGGTGATGATGGTAGTGGTGGCACAGGTAAGAGAGTCCTTGACAAGACAGAATCCCTGCCACCAGGTGCTCAGTTCAGAAGGATCTAGCCTCTGATGCTACCCTACCTTGTACTGTGAGTCCTATGCTAAAAACTGGATGTCATCTTCTCTTCCAGACCTTGTACACCCATCTTACTCCTCCAACAAAGACATGCTATTTTTTAGTTAAAAGGAGCTCTCTCCATCTGAACATTGTTTCAGATTTCCCCGTCAAAGTAAGGACTACCCAGGGATCTGAGAGGACTTCAGCCTTCCCACTGGTGCTCCACTGCCCTTCAGAAGCGTCCCACACCACACAGTCCTCCAGACCCACTGGAAAAGCAAGGTCAGCTCTAGGACTCATCATCACTGGGATACCCCAGCTTCGCCAGAAGTGCCACTCCCTCCCCGGGGGTTCCCTGATTTGTAGGTAGTATGTGTGTGATGAACCTTGGGCTCCTGTGTTGCCCAGCAACTTGCCTCTGTTTTGTTCTTATTATGCCTGTTTCCATAGCAACCCCAAAGGGGTGTTCTGTGGGCAGGCCCCATGCCAGGGGATTCCCCTTCCTTTCTCTTCTCCCCACAGTCCCCTTCTCTGAAATCAGTGCATGAAGAGGAAGAAAAGACGCGACTGCTCTACGAGTCATCATGGCTTTTAAACTCTGATCCCAGGAAGGAAGTGAAAGGTGCAATCTGTTCGCAGTCTCTTTGAAAGCAGACTTTTCGTCCAGTCGAGGGCCCTTTGGCATGTCAGCCTTAGGAGCACAGAAATTACTGTCACCCCTTCTTTGAGTCATGGGGCATTTCCCAGACCCCCCTCTCCACCCTATACAACACACCAGCTCAGACATGAGCATCCCTGCCAAGCACCAGGCCCTTCTCCATTCACTTTCAATTCTTTGTAAAAATATATATTTATTTGGCTGCACCAGATCTTAGTTGTGGCATGTGAGATCTAGTTCCCTAATCAGGGATCGAAGCCGAAGCCAGGCCCCCTGCATTGGGAGAGCAGAGTCTTAGCCACTGGATCACCAGGGAAGTCTCTCACTTTTGATTCTTAATCTATCATCTTCCCCAGTGGAGCAGCAAATTTATTGGGTTATTCTGGGATCCAAACATTATTTTCTAAGCATTCTCAAACTCCAAACTCAAACTCAACATAGGAAGCCAAGTCAACCCATCCTCCTCCAGCTCAATTCAAATCCTAGCCTGTGTTTAAAGCTCAGGCTTCAAATAAGGAGTTCCTGAATTGCTCAGATCAGACAGCTGGGATACCGGAAACCCTCCCATTACACTCAGTCCTAATTGAGATCTTCAGACCCAAGCAGAACCCAAGTTAAAGCTGACTAGAGAACAAGAGACAAGACCCAGGGCCCTGAGTAGAGAGACTGGGAGGTAAGAAGGCAAAGAAATGCTGTCCGGGCAAGTGAAGTGGGGGGAAAGGGAGCAGGGAGAGTGGGGCGGGAGGATGCACAGTGACAACTGGATTCCTAGATGGCCCTGCGCTGTTGGGGCTAGGATGCTGGGGGAGCAAAAAGATAACAGGAAATGGGGACCCAGGATTAAGGGAAAGAAGTGGCAAAACAGGACTGAATGAGACTGTCAAGGGAGGGAGGGAGGGAGAGGAAAAAAAAAAGCCCAAAGCTGAGCTAGGGACTGGGCGGACGGACTTGTAAACAGGAGCCGAGGGAGGGAGCTGGAATGAACGGAGCAGCCAACGCCCCAGCCAGCTCCCCTCCCCAGCAGGGAGCGGGGAGCACGAGGGAGGTGCCGGGAGAGGGGAGCACCAGTCTCCTCTCCCCTTTTTTGGACTCTGCCTTTCTCCCACACTTTCCAGATTCCTCTGCTTCCCGCCCCTCCCCCAGTTCCCCGGGGAAGGGGAGACCAGCCCGGGCTTCCCTCTCCGTCCTCTGCTCACACTTCCCAAGTCCAGTTTAAGGGGATCAGACTGAGCGGGGAAGGAAGGGCCTAGGCTGCCCAGAGCCTGAGTCACCGCATAGCTGAGGTTCCTGTCACTCGAAGTCCCGCCTCTGCTACACCCTGTGCCCTCTGCCCGCCGCCCCAGGGACTTGGATCGCTGGGGCTGACCCTGCCCTAGGACCTGCTCCACTTCCACGAGCCTTACTCGGGTCGGGGCTGTCCTTCTCGGGCTGTACCACCCTCTTCCTGGCTTCCGAAACCTAGTGTGCTTTGTCCACCACTTTTGGGAGAAGCACCCTTCTGCTCTTTTTTTGGGAGCAAAAGTGACTCAGTTGAGTGCCTGCAAGAACTGTGGAAAGAGAAGCATGCACCCCTGATAAGTCACTTCCCCTCTCTGGACTCCAGTTTCCTCTTGGGTGAAAGAAAGGGACTACGTGCTGTGGTCTCCCGGAGGTACATTCTGTAAGACTGAGTCAAAGAGATGGGGAGTTGCTGTTGAACACAGTGGGATAAAAGGGGTGTGTTTGCTAACCCCTGTCCTAACAGTAGGAGTGGGCGGGGCACGGGCAGAGGCAAGGCCACCGTAGGGCAGCCAACACCCCAGGCCACTCGGTGACTCAGGTCCCCTCACAGAGGCCGACAGGCAGGAAGGCACCCCGCGGCTCCCCTGTGAGTCAGGGAAATGCAGATCTCCGTGGAGAATGACCAGCCAAGGTCCCGCTATAACCAACTCTCCCTTACAACTTAGAAAGCTTCCAATTCCAGTGTGGGCCCCCGCGTCCCTTTGATGAGTGCCCTAACCTCCCCGACCTGGCTCCCACTCCTCCTGCCTGGCCTTGGCAACCCTTCTGCCTTCCACTCCATAGCCCTCCCTACCCTCCAATGGCTCTCCTGACCTGCCATGTCCCCTCGCTTACCCTTGGCTCTGCCCATCCTCACTATCCACCCCCATCCTGGCAGAGCCAGCCAGATGATTGCAAAAGGGCTGAGCCAGCGGGAGAGGCCCTCACATGACAGCTGTTCCTGCTGCAGAGGGGAGGGGGCAGCTGGAAGTAGAGGGAGGCACATTCCACGGGAGATCTGATCAGAAATAGCCCCAAACACTGAATGATCGTCCGGCTCTGGCTCAGCGCAAAGCCTGCCTATTGTATAAAACAAAGTAAGGTCAACAGGCTGTCTTTGGAATCCCGAGGAAATTAGGAAAACAAAAGGGGGTGGTTACAGCAGGGGAGGGGGCTACAAGAATGAAAAAAATTGAGAATGTCTAGAGATCCAGGATCGCGAAGGATACCTTTGCCATTGATCCAGCCCTAACTGCCCAAGACATTCTCCCTCTTACAAGAGATTCAAGTGAATATAGGGTTACTCTCCAGCAACCGCCATCACCCGCCACTCCACCCATCCCTCGGGTGCTGAGGTACTGGGACACCCCAGTCAGTCCACTGGAGTAAAACACAGCCTCCTCTGGGAGCCATGCCAGCCTGATTAGAGCAAACAGACAAGAACAGGTGGCATAGTTTCTCTAACCTTTCTGGAGCGCCAATATTTTAGCTCCATAGCGTTAGGCAAAGAATAAAGACAGTGGATACCCCAGAATGACATTCTAACATACACAGAACCGATCAAATCATGTGGGGGAAGTTACAGCGTCCTGGAGGTACGGCTGATGGGGTGAACCAGGGAAGCCACACTCACCCAGGAAAATCCATTTGATGTTTGGAGGGGAAGTTTGCATTCTGAGGACATGCCATGAAAGGTTGCCATGAAAACCACGGTATCAGTTTCAGAAATGACTGGGTGGAGTCTTCAAAGCACTTCATGCCTCTCCTTTCAACATTCTAGACCCTTCCCCCACCCTTCAAAAGGAGAACTGGCACACTTGGGGCATGTGGGCAGCTGGTGGGATGGGTCCGACCCAGTGCGAGCAGCAGGTGTCCAGCTCCGGCTCCAACCAGGACATGAGGAAAAGATAATCTAGGTCTTTCTTGGAAGAACTTAAAAGGCTTTTGACTTTTTAATAAGTGACTTAAGCAGAAGCACCAACAAAGCTAAAATAAATAGCTGCTTTGACCAGTATCTACTGGTTTATCTACAAGCTAAACCAAGACTGGCCTCCCATTGACACTCTAGCCTCTGTAAAGATTTTATCTGCAGTCAAAGGCACCTCTTGAGCCCTGGCCCCCTCTCCAGTTTCTCACCCTCTCTTTCTGGAGGCGCTGAGAATCTGTCCAGTAAGCGGATGAAACAGTCTCCTCTTTCCCCCATCCTATCCCCTTTCTCCAAGACCCTGCCCTGTCCTCAGCTCTCGACTCACTCACAGCAGCGCCCTCATCCCTTTCCACCCCGCGACCCCAGCGCCTGCCCTCCTGAGCCGCACCCTGGGCGCGGGAATGCCAGCTCCTGCGCGAGCCTCCCCGGCACGTCACGAAAGTAACTCCGCCGCGGGAGACCTCCCCACCGCGCAAGCTCTCACTGGCTGCGGGTGGCGAGCCGGGCGGGGCTGGGAGGGGCGGGGAAAGGGGCGGGGCTGCAGCCAGCAGGCGAGGGAGGGGGCGCCCAGCTGGATCCTGTAGGGCGCGAGTCCCCAGCCCGCGGCAGTGCGGTGACTCAGGGCTCCCCGGGGCAGGGTGGGGACCGAACCAGCTACAGATGTATTCCCCCTTACCCCGCCCCACATCTGCCACTAGAAACTCCTGCGGTTCATCTCTTTCGAGCCCACCCCTGCAGGGTAGAGGCCCTCCCATCTCACCCCGCCTCCCCCTGGGAGGCCAACAGCAAGCCTTCTAGAGGCCACAACCCCCTCCCTTCGGGTTTCCCATCCCATCTCTGGCTTGCGGGTCCTGGCTCTCCCCCAAGCGCAGGCCTGGCCTCCTCCGACAACCTGGCCGTACTTCCCGGCACCAAACCGCCCCGAGTTAGAGGCGCTGGAGGCAGGACGTGTGGATGAGTCACTCTTCCTGCAGTCTCCGAGGGAGGCTGGGAGGCGGTCCAGGCCCCCCCACCCCAGAACCCCGCTGTCCACGTGGGCTGGCAGGCCCGCCGCAGCTCGAGCTGCGGCCCACCCCGCGGAACCGCCGCCACTTTCCCCAGGCCTCTCAGGCTAACCCTTCAGACCTACCTGCCCAGATGATTTCTCCTGCCTCAGTCTCCAAGGTCCTGGGAGGATTAAGGGTACCAGGAAAGTCGGGAAGATTACACAAGACAAGGAGCAGGGAGTGTGGAGGGAAATGGAATACTAGAGGGGTCTGACAGGTTCTGTGAGGCCCCAGCAACCAGCCTAGGGCACACGCCGGCCAGCACTAGCACTTAGGTCCTATCCTAGAGGAGCCCAGAATATTCAGAAGCAAGACAGGTAGGTAGCAGGTTTGGATCCAACTCAAGACAGAGCTACCAGGGAACAAAGTCTGAGCAAGAATCAACCCATCCTCACCCAGCTGGATTCCAAATCACAACCTTCCCCATCATTTATTCAGAGAACCCCAACTGCAGTCAAGGTCCTAGCCCAATTAGTCCTACCCCCTTAAAAGCTACCAGCCTATACCCACCTGTACCAGGTACCCACCTGTACCAGGAGAGATCAGTGTTCCCCTCCCTAGCCAAGAATCCCCTTCTTTGTGCCTGGATTAACAGGAACAGGAAAAAATAACCGGTTATCTGTAACCTGGAGACCAGACTCAAGACTTTCTGCATATGCCTCAAAACGTGAACCAAACCAGGTTTCCAACTTCACCTGAGCTGTTAAATATACAGGGAGATCCATAATGCTTTTCACAAGACAGAGAAAAGACCATCAGAGAAGGACAAGTTATCTCTGAAAGGGTGTAATAAAAATTAAGCTCAAAGAAAAAAAAAACCAACCAGCACTGGGGCTCAAAGAAAAAAAAAACCAACCAGCACTGGTCTGAGCAGGGTTGTTAAATGACATTTATGACTGCTTTACATTCCAGGAAGCAGCAGGGTGTGTTTATGGTACAGGATCCAGGTGCAGCCACTGGGTTCAAAATTCTGCCACCACCTAAGACGTGTGATCATAGGCAAGTTACTTAAATCTTGGAACCCCACTTCCTTGTGAGAAAGTAGGGATACCCCAGAGACGATCCACTGCCAAGTTGGGCCCACAGGCCAGTTATCTGTTCCAAGGAGTTTGTGCCTCGTCTTGTTGGTCTGAAGTGTTAACGCTGATCCTTGGGAATGGCTGCTGCCCCACTGGGCAGCAGCAGGGAGTCGTGTTAAGTGGCTGTGCTCTCACCCCACCAGCAGGTACTCTGCCCCTTCACGGGGGAGGGTCTTGATTAGGCAGTTGCAAAGCCCCGTGCCACCACTCCTAACTACATCCAATCTTTCCCAGCTAGGCTAGAAGATGGTCATCACGGAAGCAGCAATGCAGTAAGACAAAGACTGAGAAGCGGCCTCTCTGCTCTTCTGAAGACTTCTCTCCTGCGCAGGGAGGTCCTGCAGGCACGGACAGAACCCTGCTGCAACACATCTACTCCCCTCTGAAGAAGCCATCACCCACAAAGGAGGCAGCACAGGGAAGGGTTCAATGTTCAGTTTCCTTTAATGACCCCCATTCTCCCCGAAGGGCAGGTGCAGGCGGCTGGGCGATGGCAAGAGGTGTTCACTTGAAGATCTTGCCCTGATTGAAGGCTTTGCCCACATGCTGGAAGGCCCCTTCCCAGCAGAAGTATTCTCGAACCAGTGTCTGGGTCTCCTCGCTGCTAGGATCCAGTTTCCGCCATGTGTATGACTCGTAGTCCACCTGCCAATCTGGACTCAGCTGCGGAGAAAAAGTCAGGGAAGAAGCATGTGGTCAGGTTATCGGACACTGTCCCATACCTGTTACTTCCAGCTCAGACACCCATCATCAGAGCCCAGGACTCCTGTGAACATGGCCGCTCTTTCATGGACACATTCCTTGAACTCTCCAGGATGCCCTGACTCAGGAATATGAGTGCATTTCCCAAATCCTTGCCCCACCTTTCCTGCAACTTCCTCACCGGAAAAGCAAGCTCCTGGCCTCGAAAGACCCAGACCCCAGAAATGGAGCTGCTATTGTTGGTTCCAAAGAGAATGACACTGGCAAAGGCATTTTTCCTCAGTTTGTCCAATCGCTGGAACATTCCTGAAGGGGAAGAAGAGCATTCAGCCTTTGAAATCATATCACCCACCACCATGGCCTCCCTTCCTCCCCCCAGAGCCATCTTCTCACCAGTGATGAGGTTGCAGCTCATGAAGGTCTGGGTGAGCTCTTCAGGGAAGCGATACTCAGAGTACCACAGGGACCAGCCATCCTTATCAAAGTGATCCCAAAAGTACGGCAGCGCCACGGAGAGTGTATCCTCGTGGAGTACTTGCGCTTAAATTCATCCAACACAAAGGTACTGCATGGAGGGAATAAAGCAAAGAAGTCAAGGTGGGGAAGGTCCTACTGAGGCAACAGATGTCACCAGACTGAAAGAAGCTAAGCGTGTTTTCACTCCAATGTACTGCTTTACAGGAAGCCACTGGACTGGCAGATGCCTATCTCCTCAAGGGAGGAGAGCTGAGGGGTATGAGAGGGGGCCAGGGCAGCTAGGCATATGGTATGCAAGGCCCAGGGTGGTGGTGGTGGGGGTGCGGCCAGGAGGGACCTGGGCCATCTGCCCCAAGAAAGATGTGGCGAGCTGCTGCCCCCTGGTGGAGACTCACAGCGAGAACCTCTTTTTTCCAGTCTGGCCCCTCCGAGGGCTCCTCTCCATGAGTCACACTTGGTTCCTGACTCACCAAGTCGCTGCCCACATCCCCACCCCCATCACACAGGCCTCTTCAGGTTACACACACTGTAATATGACAGCAATGTAAGAGACGAATGTTTTCAAAGGGCCTCCATGCCAAATCCTACAACCGCGTTCTTCAAGTTACTCTGCCCAGAAACAAGTTCAGGAGCGGAAAACCCCTCAGGTGGTCTCTGAAGCAATCTAGAATAGGGACAGACAGCAGGATGCCAGCCCAGCATCAGAAGAGGAGAGGTGTCTCGCGCCATGGTAAGCAGGGCTTCCGCCTTGTTTTTTCCAATTATAAAAACAGATGCTGACTGAAGAGGATCACTTGTGATGCCTTAATATTTTAATCTATTTCCCACTGGTGGTGTTCCAAAGATGCTGCATGTAGTCTGTGCCTTGCACAATTTGTTCATCGCCTGGCTATTGAGAATGTTTTGCAAATGTTTTAATGGCTAAATGATTTTCTACTGCATGAACGTGACATAAATCTCTTAAAGACTCTTATACTGAATGTTTAACTTGTTCAATTATTAGTATAAATAAGTCAACAAACTTCTAGAGTCAGAGACTGTTACCATCCCTCCTTTTATAAACAAATTTGGTAAGTAGTGTCTTGCTCACTGTTATAATGTAGCCAAGAACTGTCTTTTAACCAGAGATCCTAGGGTCTTCCCAAATGCACACCAGGGACCTCATCTGAGGAGCTTTACTGACTCAACCACCTCAGAAGTGGAGCTAGGGAGTTTTCTTTCACTTCCTCCTGAACTTTATTATTCATGATCATGTGTCCATTTCTCCCCCTAAACTGAACACAGGCTCTAAACAGCTCCTGAAACAAGTTAGCTGAAAGGCCTTAAAATAACTAAAGTTGATTCTGGACTCATTTGAGTCTTGTCTTTCTGTCTTTGAAGACACCCCCTTTAAGAATCCTGGGGTAAAGCATTTGAGCAGCTCAGGAGAGCACCATGGTAATGCAACCAACAGGTATGAATAGACATGTCAAAACAATAACAAAGAATGCACTGGTTACTAAAGATTTATTAATGTTTTCTGCCTGATTTATATTCTGCCCAGTGTACAGACCCAAAATATGTGATGTGAGTGTCTCCAACCATCTATGTTACAACAGCATATACAGTTTGGGTTGTATACTGCACATAACAAAAATGCTGCTCACTCCTGACCTGATCTTGTGCTAAAAAGTTCAGAAACACATCTTTAAAGACCAGCTATGTCAGGAGCCTCTTTTATGAAGTGCCTGGGAGGAAGATATCTCAGCTACAGCCCAAGTTGGTCCCCAAATTGGAAAGCAGCGGTTTCTTACAGCAACTACCCAGTACCATGCTTGTTGCTTATCACCACACATAATTCTTATGCCCACCACCAGTGTGTGTTCCTTCATCCCATATACAAAGCACTACAAAATGGGGGGTCAAACAATCCTGCATCCCAAAGGACCAACTAGTGACAAGACAGATGGCTTTGGGAAAGGCAGAGTGAGTGGGCAAGAAAAACAGAAAAGAGAACTAAGCGATGTGACTACAGAAAAGACATTTCTCACATTGCTTGAAACTCATTAATAAGGTGACTTAGAGCAGTAGCTGAAGAAAGATACGATTCTAAAATCTCCCCTCTACTGTACTCTTTCTTCCAAGAACCCTACACAGTCACCCACCTCATCTGCCTCTTTCTCCTTGAGGGGTTTAACCCCCTTCGTCTGGGAAACAACCAGACGAGCACTATATAGCCATAGTCACCATTCTTTCTCTTAGTGAGCAATTCTGATACAGGCTGGCGCAGCAAAAAGACGATCAGAGGCTACTGACGTGGCGTCTGCTGCCTCAGCAAAGCCAGCCCAGCAGAGCTGATGCCAGGCGCTCTCTGCATCTTCATCCTTCCTGCACCCTCGATGTACTGTTTCCCAGCCATCTCAAATCTCGACAAGTGCACCCAAGACCAAACAAGTCATCAGCAAGTCACCTCCACACCGAATTCTGGGCCCATCTGCTTTCTTTGCTAGAAAGAAGTTCTGATATTCTCAAATACCAGATGCACTAGAAACTTGCTTTCTTTTTTAAAATTCACCCATCTGCTGTCAATAAGCAACTCAATTTTGTATGAACAACCTAAAATCCCAAGCCCTCCAACATCCATACCTCTTGGGCAGATGGGCAAAGGGATCCTTGGCCTTCGGCTCAGCAGCCAGCGCCTGCTCACATTCATCCAGCTCCTCCTCAGGAGCGGGGGCAGCCGCCTTCTTCTCCTCTTTGCCCTCCTTCCGCTCCACCTGGGGCTTCAGCTTCTCTTCTCGAGAACCTTTCTCCTTCCGTGGGGTGTCCTTTTTAGGCTGGCTCTCTGCAAACTTTTTAGCTGGTGCAAAAGAGAGGGAGAAAAGTCAGTGTCTGACCTCTTTCCACATCCCTCCCAAACCACGTACATGCATAGTAATGGAAGGAAAACTGCTAGGGGGCCAAGTAAGGGATCCAGATGCTACAGCGCCTGCCACCAGTTCACTGTACATCCCTGAGCAAGACTGCAACCCTCAGCGACTAATACATGCATACCAGGACTCTACGCGTTAACACACAAGAGTGCCAGCATACGGGTGTGTACGCATTAACAATGTGTAAGAGTGTCACACAAGATTGCTACTACACACGATGCCCTATGTTCTGTGCATCCACATAACCCAAAACCCAGACAGGAAACCAAGGGGTTAAGACTGAGCAAACCAGTCCCCTGATCCTGCCCGCATGTCCCCGGACCTCAGGCTTACCATCAAACTGGGCCATTTTCTCACAGAGTTTCACCTCTCCCAAGACAGCCCGGAACTGGGGCTGGTTAATGCAGGTGAGGAACCAGCGGTTGGTATTAGGGAAGGCCTGGCGGAAAGAAGGCTCCAGAACCTGCCAGGATGCGAGAATGGACATGAAGTCAGTGGAGGGAAACATCCTGATGTGTCTGAGCCAGAGCCAGAGACCCATGCTTCTGTCTACACTGAAGTTCCAGCTCCTTTTCAGCCCCCAGACACCAGCTTTCCCAGGAGGCTATGCCCACCTACCTGACTAGTCTCTCTAGCAGCCCTACCCAGTTTAATGGATGCTGGTCCCACCGTCCATTCACTATGCATGGACTTGGCAGGAATACTTAAATCATCCCTTACTCCTTTCAGAAAGCCATTTCATACCTACAATTTCATGTATCAGTAAAATTGAAAAGGCTGGGACCAGCAGAGGGCTACCAACTCCCTCTGCCAAATAAATAACAAAAACTACCTACATGAACTGCGTGATATGTGAGAAATACACCTATCATCAAAGTTCAGAAAGTAAATATTTGACAGCAAAAAAATGTTTTATTTCAGAATGACAGTCCTTAAACTCAGCTTCATGAAAGATTAATTTACCATTGTTTCCATTTACCAAGATCAGAGGGAAAACAATGCTATCAGGGCCACGCCACCATCACCTCTGTAGGGTTGGTTCTCAAATCCTGCCCCACGACTCTCAAGCTACATGCCCTTGGCGGGCTACATTTCTCTCGCCCACACAACTTGCAAAGACTCACTAAGATGGTCCCTGTTAGGCCTTGGCATAGGCTCTTGACAAGAGTAGGTGCTTGTTTCTTTGTGGTTATCACATTACTATTCTGGACCAGCATCGGTTCAAGACTGCTGTTTAGAACCAGCAATGTGTCATCTTCTTTAACCCAGTAACTTCAATAGTGATTATTACTACCTTAGTTTTACAGATTCCATGTGGAGAAAAAGACTAATGGAATTCACACACACAGCCTTCTCTCAGACCCGGCCCCCTCAACAACCAATGAGTACGGAAGCCAAGCATTATCCCAAGTTCTGCCTCCAAAGATCTAATGCTGAAGCCGCCACCCCTACCTGTCTTCACAACTAAACACAAACAGGCTGCCCTAGCAACATGGGAACAAACTACACATAACAGGTGCCAAATAGAAATTATGGGCGGAAAAACAGTACCGAGCTTCTCAGGAGGGGAAGCAGTTGTGATGTAAGAAGATAGAGTTAGGGGGTCCACATTAAAAGAGAATCAGGCATGACTTTCTCGACATAAGTCACCTTTGGCCTAAGCCAATCTGTGATCTGAACCTGGCTATAATACTTGTCTTTGAACAGGTCATAGTAATGAATGATCTTAAGGGCTTCCCTGGTGGCTTAGTGGTAAAGAATTCACCTGCAATGCAGGAGCCACAGGAGACGAGGATTCAATCCCTGGGTCGGGAAGATATCCTGGAGAAGGGAATGGCAACCCTCTCCAGTATTCTTGCCTGGAGAATCCCATGGACGGAGGAGCCTGGTGGGCTACAGTCCGTGGGGTCGCGAAAGTCAGATACAACTTAGCGATTAAACCATCAACCATCAGAGGAATAAAAGATCACAGGAACAAAAGACTACAGAAAGAAAAGTAACAATAGCAAAGATACTATATCAGTAGTAAAGACTCCCAATCTTGTTTCAGTGATAAAGATTAGCCTAAAGCCCTCAACTACCGGATCAACTGGAACCAAAGAGGTGATGATGATGGCACTTTCTGACCCTCATGACTTCAATTAAAGTTCAAACCATTAGCCACCCAAGCCCCTTCATGAGTATGCATGTGCGTGCATGCTCAGTCACGTTTGAGTCTTATGACCCTATGCGCCAGGCTCCGCTGTCCTGGGATTTCCTAGGCAAGAATATCGGGGGTTGCCATTTCCTTCACCTTAGCTTGAAACTTCCAATTTTGCTGTTAGGATAGATGCTTGGTATTTTCCTTACCTGCTACAACCAATAATCATAAATCCTTCTTTATCCTGATCTCTGGCCTGGTAGTCTTTTGGCTCAATGCCCCTCAAGAGGCAAGCCCAGTTTTCCAGTAACAGTGGTCCTCAATTAAGACTAGCTGTTGGGGATTCCCTGGTGGCTCAGTGGTAAAGAATCCACCTGCCAATGCAGGACACAAGAGCTCAAGCCCTGATCCAGGAAGATCCCACATGCCACGGAACAACTATACCCTTGTGCTACAACTATTCTAGAGCCTGGGAGCTACAACTACTGCAGCCCACACCCTAGAGCCTGCACGCTGCAACGAGAAGTCACTGCTATGAGAGGCTTGCACACCATGACGCAGAGGAGCCCCCACTCATCGCAACTAGAGAAAAACCCAGGAGGCAATGAAGACCCAGCACAGCTATTAAAAAAAAAGACCCTGCATGCCCAGCTAACACAGCACAATTAGATAAACAAACAAATACATACTTAAACAAAAAGGACTAGCTGTTACCTCAGACCCTCTCACATCAGCAAAATACAGGCAACCTGGCAGACTTGTCACTTTGTTTCTAACCCTCACCTACGCCCTGCCGACCCAGATTCTTTATAAATTTCACCTGTTTATAAAGCCACAACAGGGTGCAAACAACTGTGATGTCAGCCAGCGTCACGCGTTCGCCCACCAGGAAAGTTCTTGTCTTCAGGTGAGCGTCCAGCAGCCCCAGGACTCGCCTCACCTCCTCCTTTGCGTTCTCTGTGGCCTATTGATTTAAAATGATCAGACTCAGCAGTGGGCAGCAAGCCCTGTCTCTGCCCTTCTCCCCCAATAACGGAACCAAAATAGCGATTCCACTGAGTCCTGGCTCACTGCAAATGTATCACAAACGAAGCTCTCAATGTTACATTTCTTCAGGGTGCAGTCTGGCTCATTTCAAACTGTACTAATCACAGTCATACATCTTTGAAGTCAGCTTAGAGGTCATCTGGTCTAACCCTTACCATCTGATACACTCTTTTTATGGCAGAAATCTCTGGTCTGTCCACTCAGACCTCCCACCTCCACTGGGTCTGCCCAGCGCTCCCCAGCACTCCCAGCTCACATCCCAAAGATCAAGGTTCGACTATTCAGGTGTTCTTGGCATCGCCCGTCCTATTCTTTCGTCGGAAGCGGAGGCCAGCCCGGCCCGCGGTCTCCCCAAGCCCCAAGGCTCACCTGCTTGTTGAGGTGCATGATGCCCAGGGTAGGGAACACCCAGGTGCTGGCTGGCGGCACTATGTCGCTATCAGCGAAGCTCACCCACTGCACCACCTGCGCCGCTGCCTCGGGAGTACTTCCCCGCAGCTCCTCGTTGCTCACTGCAGAGGCAGAACATGAAGGTCAGAACTCTGGGGTTATGCCAAGACCGGTCCAGGTGCCTGGAAATTCCTCTTTCTGCCCACTCCAGCTCCCTCACCCTCCCCTATGCCTCACCACCTCCAGACCCTCCCGATCCCACAGCCACTGCAGATTACCGTAGTAGGCAATGGCATTGCTCTCGAACACACAGAATCCATCGTCACCCTCAAAGGCTGGAACCTGGTGACAAAATAGTCAAAAGTAAAATACACAGCAGTTTCTCACTAGTCAAGTCCAGGAGGCTCAACTGTTTTGGAATAGAAGTTTTTATATAAGGCTGATATCCCTTGCTAACCGAACTCTTAACACTATCTGAAACTCAAGAACCAAAACTACCTAACTTGCTACCCCCTACAATGTGAACTCACGTAAGAAACCCCCCAAACTTTAGATATTATTAGGTATTTGTACATAATTCCTCAATCAAATAAGCAAAAGGCAAGAAACCAAGTCCTCTACTGCTGTCTATATTATCCAGAGCATTACCACGTACTACTCCACTGGACTTGACTTAGCATGGTTATTTATGTACCTTCGTAAGCCTCTTGGGGCAGAATTTCATTCGCAGCAGATAACTGACCTATTGACATTTGCACTGAAATCAGTCAAAATCCATTCAGTCTGCCTCGAAGCTTATTTTACAGGAAATCACTGAAAAATTCTGTACTATTTTAAACTACAAATAAATCACCATTATCTCAAAATAAAAGTTTTTTAAGTCTCTGAAGCGTAGAGGAAAAAAATAACATGAAAAGATCCCATTTAAAGATGGAAGCCATTTTCAGAGTGATGGCTTCTCAGGACCAAAGGCCCCTCTTCCACTTCCCTACTCACCTTGCCAGCCGGAAATTTACGGAGAAATTCAGGGGTGCGGTTGGTTTGGCCAAAATGGAAGTGGGGTGGTGCGGAGAGCACGCGGACCTGAGCCCCGCTGTACTGAGCGGCAATGAGGGCCTTGAAGGCCCTCCAGTTTTCAGGATATGTGTACAGGGTCTGTGGGGAAAAGATGGAGAATAAAACATTAACGACTAGAAAGATCCCGGTCCTAAATGTTTCCAGGGAATGACTTCCCTGAGTAATCCCAATCCGTTTCACCTCACTCCCTCTGGTGAACCAAGTTAGTTCTTCTGTGTCTGCCGTCAAGTGTAACCAGAGTCCCCTGAAATACTGAGGACAGAACTACACAGCGACTGCTAAATAAAGCTTGATGACAGATTTGACCTTCTCTAAGGACGTCTCTAGAAGCATTCTCTTCCCCTCAAATATATTTCCAAGAAATAACAGAACTTCTAGGCGCCTCAGACTCCATCTGCCGACAAATACACAGCCCTCCCTTCCCAGAGCCCTTGTTCATTCATTCACGGTTCCCGAGTGCCTGACTACTGCTGAGCCGCTCACCCTTCAGAAGTATCACCCTTGTTTCCAAGACACACACATCGACCAAGACATTTCCGAGCCCACTCCAAATAGCCACGGGAACCGAATGGCATCTTAAATCAACTCGGTCTCCCTAAAAACCCTTTCATTTCTTGTACGCATTCCATCTCTTCGGTCCTGTCCCGCAGTGAGTTCTCCGGTTGCCGTCTCCCCTTCTATTAACCTGGCCAGAGAGGTCCAATTGGCCTGACTTCCCTGTCCGGAGACTCTTCTCGTTCCTAAACCTCCCCGCCGGACCACCCTTAACCGTGGCCAGCCGTACCTGCCCATAAAGACCTTCCTCTTCGCCCTGTCCCTCCTGTTGCCCCACAAAACGGTCGCAAAAGTTTTGCCAACCTGCCCGGATCCCACGTCTCGAGGCGGCAATGAACCCGAACTGCTTTATCAAGCTCCAGACTGCCAGAATCTGGCATCCGTTTTCTCCTCTACCCCAGACCCTTCCACCTCTTCGGCCTCCCAGAGCCCTAGACTCAGTTCCCCTCTGGGGCCTGGAGGCCCTGCTCTCGAACAGTATGATCTCTAAACCCCGGATCAGTTCCCGACTCAGCTGCAGAACCCCTCTGACGCCGGCTAAGCCCGCTTGGGCAGAGGATGGCGTCGGATAGGATGACCTGGATAGCCGGAGCCGGCAAACTTACCCCAGCCGCCATGGTGATTCCGCAGAGAAAGGGGGTGGGGCTCTCCGCGCTGCCGCAAAGTAAGCCGTCAGGGAGAGAAGGGAGGGGGGAAGGGGAGAGCCGTGGAGAAACAGCAGCCGGAAAGCGAGGACGGCATAGAAGGCTTACGCACGACAGTTCGGTATCCCGCAGCAGCTGAATGAAAAAGAAGTGGGTGGGGCCTACTGGCCAAAGCGGAAAAAACTCGCGCCGGCGCAGTGAGGGATGGCCAATCCGAGTCCGAACTTGGGAGGTAGACCGCGCGGAGACGCTGAGTCCTGGCTGGAAAGCCGCCCCTCTGCAGCTACGTGGCAGAGCTGCCCGCTCGACATCTCGCGGGGCACCAGAGGCGTTTCCCTCCGGGTCGCCTGGCCCATGGTGATTTGGTGGAGGTCGTGCCAGACTCACAACATCGTGGTCGTGTGACACTCATTGGGGTGGCAACTGCGTGGAGATGAAGGGATCCCACGCTCCTTTTGTTACAGCTTTCTGGAGGAGAGATTGACATCTAACCCATGCCCAGGTCTGAAACCCTCCGTAAAAGTGAGGTTTTTTCCATTAAACCACCTTGCAGCTCAGAGGTGCTGTTACTAACAGAAGAGGCACTCTTTCGGGAGGAAACAGGGGAGGGACTGAGGGAGAACATAGCCAAGTCCTGTCACCCTGGAAGGGCTGACAGTTCAAATGAGGGGTCGCCCTTTACCCATGCTCAGATCTGAACATTTTTTACCCAATATGAAGAAAATGGATTTAGAACCCTGGACTCAAACTTCAAGCCCGTCACCATTCATAATCTGGGCAGTAATGTGAATGAGGAAGGAAACTTGGTTCTTCCCAGGTGCAGTTCAAGCCACCCACCCAGCACTCCATCTTTCCAGAACTCAGTACTGAGAGGGTCCAGGTGCCAATCACTTGCCCTGGGCATGAAAGGAAATAGCCTGGGAGACAGACCTATTTTAGGGTGACAAGACAAGGTACCTCTGAGGGTGCACTAAGCACTTAGTAGGGGAAGGAGTATTATCACCAGGTGGAAATAGAGGAAACTAGTGTTCATTAAACTAACAGCTTTATTGCCTTTCAGGGTTCCCATCTTCACTTAAGCAGATTTCGAAGTGCTTGAGGGAGAAAACTCTGTAAGAAATGATGCAGATCAGGGAACAGGCCTTGAGAATCCTGCAGTGGGGTCACAGTGAGGCTCTGGTCAGCCTGGGAGGCAGATGCCACGAAGGTCAGGAGTGGCTCGGCCTCTGGCCTCTGCTCAGTACTGCTCGGTCCCCGCAGCTCCCGGGTGACCTGAGCCTCAGTTGCCAGCCACTCTGCTCCCGGGCCAACACCAGCTCCACCTCCTTCCTTGATTTGTTGCTGCAGGCGTCTCCGGGCACGCCGCCGCCCCTGCCACACACGGTGCCACAAGGCGCAGCGCCAGCTCACTGCAAGCGACACCCGCTTCTCGGCCTCAGCCTGAGACCCTTCACAGGCTGCCTCAGGTCCTCTGGGCCCCTGCTCGGCCAGCGCTGCAGTGCCTGCTGCCCCTCTTCTCTGGTGGCTAGATGCTTTCCGGTCATCAGGGGCAGCTCCCCCAGCTGCCCAGGGCTCCGCATCACCCAGTCCTGCACCGACTCTCCAACCTCTATGACCATCTCTTCCACGCCATCTTCACCATGCTCCCCTGCACATCCCTGCTGCTCCTCTGGCCCCTCCTCACAGCTTTTTTTCTGTCCGTCTAGTTTTGCTCTTTTGCTTTTCCCTCCCTGGGGGGGCTCCCCAGGGCCACCTCCCTCTGACCGCAGTCTCTTGGTTCCCTGTTCTATATGGCACCCTAAGGCTTCCCTTAACACCTGGGCCAGCACAGCAGTGAGCTGGGTGAAGGAAGCAGGGGGTAAGGGGATAGGTGTCGCAGAGAGCATGGAGCTGGGGGAGCTGGGCTGCAGAAGGGGAAGCAGCCCCCAGTCCCGACCCCGGGAAGACCGCCGCTGGTACTGGAGGCTTCTACAGTAATTGGCTGCCGCTCGGCAACAGTTCTGTAGCCTCCCAGCCACTCGGCTGGTCACGTTGGCTGCCACATTGTGACTCAGGTCAAAGGGGTCCTGGAGATTCATGGGGCCGAGGCGCAGGCCCTCTGAGAGATTAGAGGGCAGGCCCCCTGCCAAAGGTAGTGCCTGACCCTCCCGCAGGGACAGCAGGGAGCCACGAAGATCCCAACAAGAGACGCAGGAGAAGAACTGGGCCAGCAGGGAACCTAGAGAAAAGAGGAAGAGCAGGGAAGAGGGGTCCCTTAGAGGCCAGAACTGAGATCACCCTTGCGCCACAGCCATTCCCTGAGCTGGACTTGCCTTTTCCCTCCCAAGTGGCTCAGAGTAGTGCCAGAGCCAGGCTCCTCTGATCCCAATAAACAAGAGGCCAAACCTCTCTCCCCACAGTGCCCCCCAGATACTGCCCCTTCCCCCTGCTAGCAGCATAACCTTGGGCAAGCCACTTCATTACTCCAAGACACAGTTTCTTCATCTGTAAAGTGGCAATAATGATATTAACTAACCCACAAGGCTGCGTGTGCCAGTAACTGTGTCATTAACACCACTTGTTAGTCCTCTCCCAGGCTCCCCAGACTCACTCAGAGGCTCCTTATTGGTGCTGGGCTCCAGTCTCGAGGCATCTCTGGGGAAACTACAGTCCCAGCCATCAACCTCCACCTGTTCGCCTATGAAAGTAAAAAAGTTGAAGGTCAGCCTGAAAGCAGGAAGATGGGTGTTGGCTTGGGGGGCGGATATGGTAGTGGCGGCAGAGATCTCATTCCCAGGAAGCTCAGTATGTCTAGGAAGAAGAGAGATGAAGGTCAGAAGATAGGCTGGGCTGCTGTACCTGCTTTCTGGGTGAGCTGGGACACAGTGGGCAACACAGGAGGGTCCCTGGTCTGAAGGAAATAGATCACGAGCAAGGTCAGGGCGTAGTTATTGAGAAGTGGGCCACTCCCTGCATAAATAATTAATTCTGGTTAGATTAGAGGCAGTTCTGACCCTCTCCTTGGCAGTTTTCATAACCCCACTTCCTCCTCTCCCCGAATCCCTGTCTCTGCCCCGACACCAACATAGCCCCTGGTCTGTCCTGATTCATTCTCACCTGACAGCCCTCGACCCTGAGCCCAGCAGCGCAGAGTGTACACAAGGGGCCGTACTCGCCCATCCAGCTCAGAGCAGAGACTCAGGAAGCGAGAGTTGTGCAGGGCCAGCCTAAGACAGAGGGCAGACAGAGTGTCAGGGCTCAGGAGCTTGTCACCCCCCAGCTCTCATTCCAGACTTGTGTAATGGCGGCCAGCTGGAAGAAAGCCAAAAGAGGGTTTCCCGAGGTGTTTCTCTGACATGGTCTGGAGAGAGTGTGTACAAAAGAACATCAATCAAATGGGATGTCCCTAGTGGCGCAGTGGGTAAGAATCTGCCTGCCAACTCAGGGGACATGGGTTTAATCCCTGGTTTGGGAAGATTCCACGTGCCTCAGAGCAATGAAGCCCGTGTCACAGCTACTGAAGCCCTCGTGCCCAGAGCCTGTGCCCCACAACCAGAGAAGCCCACAAACACAACAAAGAGCAACTCCCACTCACCCCAACTTGAGAAGCCCCTGCAAGCAACGAAGACCCAGTGCAGCCGAAAATAAATAATACTTTTTTAAAAAGTGAATATTGCTTCTTAAGAAAAAACAAACACATCAAATGTGTTTGGGACACACTATATCCTATGTATGTCTTGGAGGGTCACAGAGCATGTTACTAATAAGACTGATCAGAACACTTACTATGCAAAGAAACAAAGACAGGAAGGGAGAGAGGAGGAGGAAAGAGCAAGTAGGAGAGGAGGGAAGGAAGAAACTGGCCTGTGTTAACTTAGCATTTCCCAAACTTACTCAACCATGGAACTCTTTCCTAAATCCTTAAAATCAGTATCCCAAGAAACATACTTTCCAAACATT
>SJXQ01001064.1:279883-302530 GCA_006408695.1 Aepyceros melampus
AGCTGGCCTTCCCCCACCACCTCAAAGGTACCGGTTACTGAGGGAGATGTCACCATGGAGACCTGAAGGCCGATGGCAGAACTTGACCACAGGGCGCCGGGCAGAGGGCACGGTTTGGACTCGGTATACCCCAGGAACACAGCCCCGAAGGATGGATCCCACCAGCTCCAGCATGGCTCCCCCTTCTGCTTTCTCCCCCTTCAGGGCCTCTGCCAGTTCCACCGCCTTCCCCAGGTCCCCCTCTCCCTGGTCCTCCTGCAGCGGCGAAGCTGGAGGCAGGGACTGGGGAGAGGCGAGGGTCTCGGAGGCCAAAGCAGAGTCTGGAGTCCGAGGTGCCAATGAGGAGGAAGGGGCTTCAAAGTCCAGGGCTTCCGAGTCTTGAGGAGAAACTGGAGGTTGTGAGTCTGGAGGGGAGGCTGGGGTGCAGGCCAGGGCTTGAGGATCCAGTGGGGATGCCAGAGCTGAGTCCAAGGAGGGAGATTCTGGAGCCTTTGGGGCTGGCTGTGGATGGAAATGGGCTGGGTAACTGTCTCTCCTGCTGCTCCCTAACTGGGGAACAGTCCATCTCTAAGATACATCTATTATAATTTATTATGAACTGGGCCCTATTCTAAAGGCTTTATAAAAGTACTAACTCTTTTAATCCTTACAAGCCTTTTTTAAAATTAACCTTTTAATGCCATAAAATAAAGTCTACATTTTACAAAAATATTACAGTCAGGAAAAGCAAAAAAAAAGGTAGAGGAATTATTTCAGACTGATTAAGACTAAAGGAGGAATTCCCTGGTGGTCCAGTGGTTAGGACTCTGCACTTCCACTGCATGGGGCACAGGTTTGATTCCTGGCTAGGGAATGAAGATCTTGCAAGTTGCATGGTACAGTCAAAAAAGACAAAAACAACCTTTTGCAGGGAAGAGATATATGGGAATTCTGTACTTTCTGCTCAATTTTGCTATGAAATCTAAAACAGTTCTAAAAAATAGTTTATTTAAAAAATAATAAACCTTTCCTACTCCCAAGGCGAAATTGTACATTAGATGTTACAAAACACAGATAAACAAAAACATAATCCATTGTTGTATGGCATTTCATACATATATATATATCTCTTCCAGTAAGATATTAAATGAGCCATTTTGAAATTTTTTTTCCCTGTTACAAATGTCACCTATTCCATGTTGGTTCATTTTATCCTATCCAATCACATCCACGTTTCTCCAATCATAATAACCCTTTCAGGCAGGTCCTATTATCTCCATTTTACAGATAGGAACTAAGGCATGAGAGGTCAAGGGCTCGACCAGCGTCACACGACCATTCCCACTAACTCTTCACAGCTGCCTCCACGGTCACATACCTGGGGATCGTCCAAGTCCCCCAGATCCAGGAAGAGGTCGAGATCACAGCCATGGACGTCAAAGCTGTTTATGGAGGAGCCAAAAGGATGGACCACACAGCCTGGGTGCCAAGAAGAGAATAAAGGTCAAGAGACACTGCAGGGAGTAAGCGGTAGAAACACGTAACGTGGCACAAAGATGGAAAAGCAAGCAAGTGAACACCACTAGCTGAGGGGGCTGGGGATGCAGACACAGAGGGCTCAGACAGGGCAGGGCAATGACTCACCAGGGAAGAACTCTGTGAAGACTTCCTGCATTAGGGCCACCACAAGGCTCCGAAGCTGCCGTTCAGCCTCGGAGAGCTCCCTCAGCCCCACGAGCTTCACCATTTGTGCTTCCACGTCCGGGGCCTCGGCGAGTGCTTTGATCAGCTGGTGACTGTCGGGGGCCACTCTTTTGGGGGACCTGGAGGCTGGGCTCTGGAACTCTTTCTGCTCCCGTGGCCGGACCCTCAGGCGATGTCCTCCCAGGCTGTGCTGGGGCTGTGACAGAACAGCCTCCCGGGCACCCAGGTCCCCCATCTCCACGATGGCAAACACTCCCTGTCAAACCACAACAGGGACAGTGATGACAGTTCTGGAACCAAGAATCCAAACACACGGTCTAACAGTAGGTGAGAATCTTCAAGATGGGGACCACCCTATAAATGGAAATATTTGCTTCCTGTTTCCATAACATCAGGGAACATATTTATTTATTTTTTAGCTGTGACATAAGGCTTATGGAATCTTAATTCCCCAACCAGGGACTGAACCCTTGCCCTCGGCAGTGAAAGTGCAGAGTTCAAACCACTGGACCACCAGGGAACTCCTGCTGGGGAACATTTAGAAAAGCAATTCTCTCTCTCATTCCAATTGCACACATTTTATTCTCACCCAAGCCTGCCTCTGAAAAACTTCATTTTACTTATTTCATCAAACCCCAGTCATTCCAGTGACATTTCACTGGTTACACTAAACTCACCCCCTAATTTTTCCTACTTTAATTCAATTCTTTTAATATTAAGAATCCATGTAATGATCACTGTGTTAAGTGTAAACATAAACACATAAACCCTGTTTTTTTTTTAGTCCATATTCTTTTTAAATTAATTAATTTATTTGGCTGCACTGGGTCTTATTTATGGCATGTGGGACCTAGTCTCCTGACCAGGGATTGAACCCAAGCCCTCTGCCTTGGGAGCAGTCTTAGCCACTGGACCACCACGGAAGTTCCCATTCCATATTCTTTTACATTCTCTTCAGTGGTAAAGTTAGAACCTCATTCTGCTTATAAAAAGGAGCCCTTTATAGTAATTAAGACAGTGTGGAACTGTGACAAAACTTTAGCTAGACTCACAAGAAAAAAAGAGCAAAGGCTCTGATAAATAAAATCAGAAAAGAAGGAAGAGAAATAACAGTGGATACCACAAGAAATACAAAAGGTAAGAGAATATTATGAACTTGAACACCCATACACCAACAAACTGGACAACCTAGAGAAGGCGACAAATTCTTAGAATCACACAACCTTCCAAGACTGAATCAGGAAGAAATGGAAAATCTGAATAGACTGATCATTAGTACAGAGACTGAAACAGTAATCAAAAAGTTTCCCAAAAAACAAAAGTCTAGGATCATCAAAAATTTAATACCTACCCTTCTCAAACTACTCCAAAAAACTGAAGAGGGAGAACACTTCCTAACTTATTTTTACAAAGTCAATGTCACCAATATAAAAACCAGACAGAGACAGTACAAAAAAAGAAAACTACAGGCCATTATCTCTGGGGAACAGACGCAAAAATCCTCAAAAAAGTATTAACAAATCCAATACAATAATACATTAAAAGGATCATAAACCACAATCAAGTGGGGTTTATTTCAGGGATGAAGGGATGCTTTAACATCCATGAATCAATCAACATGACACATACTTTAACAAACTGAAGGATAAAAATATGATCATCTCAATAGATGCAGGAGAAAGCATGTGACAAGATTCAGCATTCATTTATGATAAAAATTCAATAAAACAGGCATAGAAGGAATGTACCTCAACATAATAAAAGTCGTATATGACAAACCCACAGTTAACATCATTCTCAATAGTAAAAAATTGAGAGCTATTTCTTTAAAATCAGGAGCAAGGATGTTCATTCTCACCACTCTTATTTAGCACAGTCCCAGCCAGAACAACTAGGCAAGAAAAATAAATGAAGGGCATCAGATTGGGAAGGAAAAGCAAAATTATCACTATTTTCAGGTGACAAGACCTTACATATAGAACACCCTAAAGGGCTTCCTGGTGGCTCAATGGTAAAGACCCACCTGCCAATGCAGGGGACGTGCACTGGTCTGGGAAGATTTCACACGCCATAGAGCAACTAAGCCTGTGTGCCACAACTACTGAAGCCCACGCACCCGCAGCCTGTGCTCCGTAACGAGAGAAGCCACTGCAATGAGAAGCCCGTGCACTGCGACGAACAGTAGCCCCCGCTTACCAAAACTAGAGAAAGCCATGCCCAGCAATGAAGACCTAGCTCAGCCAAAAATAAAATAAAGCTCTTTAAAAAATCAGCTAAGTTTTCCCACATTCACTATGTACCAGACTCTCAGCCAAGTGTTATATATGAATATCTATGCGGTAGGTACTAAGGCTTCCCTGGTGCCTCAGCAGTAAAGAATCTATCTCCAATGCAGAAGATGTAGGGATGAGGGTTCAATCCCTGGGTTGGGAAGAACCCCTGGGGGAGAGCATGGTAACCCACTCTACTCTTCTCGCCTGGAGAGTCCCATGGACAGAGGAGTTTGGCAGGCCACAGTCTATTGGGTCACAGAGTCAGACATGACTGAGGCAACTGAGCATGCATGCCCAGTGGGTACTATTATTATCTCCATTTTATATCTGAGGAGACATGAATAGCAAGGTTAAGTAACTTGCCCAAGATCTTAGTTCCCTGCTCCCTGACAGGGAAGCCTAGTGCAAAATTAGCAATTAACAAATATTTGGCAAATGAAAGACTGATAGAATAAATAAATGACCAACAAGGTCCCCAGTGACTAACTCTGACAAACAGATAAAATCCCAGCAGGGGTAGGGGGCGAGGGTGAGAGACACAAAGCGGGACTAGCCCCCAAGTACTGCAGTGCCCAGCAAGGGCAAGTCACATTAGGAACGAGCAGAAACAGTCTGCTGGTTTCTCCCACACATGACTCATTCTTTACCCGCAAAGTCATTCACTCTACCTTGTCCTTGTCCATGACAACACTGGCCACAGGTCCAAATGCCTGGAAGTACTCAGAGAGCTGAGTAGAATCCACATCCCGGGGAAAGCCACTGACAAACACGCTTCGAAGCCCCTGGGCCTTTCGAGTAGCTCGTAGTTCCACCAGGTGCTGGTGCTTCCGGCCTCCCAGGTGGGCCTCAAGGCTGGGTCCTGCAAAGACAAGCGTAGACAAAAGCATCTGAATCGTGCTTCAATGTACCTATTCTGACTTTGTTCTCTGCATACCTAGATCCTAGTGATTCTTCCAAGCCGCTGAAAATGTGATTTTTGAATAACAAAGTCTTGGCTCCTTTCAGCTTCCTCTCTTGTCCATTTGTCTGTACAGTGCATTCTAAGCGGTCCCCAGGAGAACTGGCCGTACACAAGTCATTTCTTAAATCACCTATAAGTGCCAGATAGAACACCTGCACACTGTAAAGAAACTAACAGGTAACTTATGTAGGTCTGTATCAGTTCAGTTCAGTTGCTCAGTTGTGTCCAACTCTTTGTGGACATGCAGCACGCCAGGCTTCTCTGTCCATCACCAACTCCTGGAGCCTGCTCAAACTCATGTCCGAGTCAGTAATGCCACCCAACCATCCTATCCTCTGTCATCCCCTTCTCCTCCTGACTTCAATACATAGATGAACTAAATAAATCAGGACCCTACACTATCTCCCACTTATCACTGAGTAAAATACAGAGATTCCAAGGGCAGAATCAGAAGTCACACTACCAAGAAACAAATCCTAGCTCTGTCAAGCTGTATGAAATCTTGGGCAAGTAACTTAACCTCGCTATTCATGTCTCCTCAGGTATGAAATGGAGATATTAATACTTCCTACCATATAGATACTATTCACACATAGCACCTGGGCCGAGTCTGGGACATGATGAACGTGGGGAAATTTAGCTGATTTTTTAATTTTCTATTTCCCTTTGAGTCAGCTGTTCGACATCACCAAGTGTTATGTGGGGCCAGAGAAGACTATCCTGGATTTCTGGCTTGCCCTGCTGGACAGTGGTAGGGCATGTTTCATTCACAATGAAAAAGAAAAATGAAAGATCATGTTTAGGTGAGATGATGATTCCAGACTTCAGAAGTGGAAGCTGAGGTTTCACTGGGCCTCTTGCACTGTCATAAAAGGACGTGGTCTCTTTTTCCAAACCCACCTTCCAAATATGCATACCACGCTACTTCACCATCTCTGCCTTTGGGGAGCTCCTCTGGTAGGGCTTCTTTCCCTACTACCTTCTCTGCGATCCTGCAGCTTTCCAAACAGAGGGTATTGAAAATTATCTCCATCTCTAGATTGCGAGCTTCTTCACCTCTCTATAAATTCCCTCTCCCCGCCCTAGAGCTGGATGTCCAATATCTGACAGTTAAAGAGGGAATAAAATAACGAAATTTCCGTCGTGGAGACTTCAGATACCGGGACGTAGGGGTGTAAGGTGCTGGGACTCTCTCCACTTTGTAATCCCTCCGGATGCGTAGAGAAAACGGAAGTGAGACCCTACCAACAGACTTGGCAAGAACTATGACCTGTAACCCTAATCTTCACTAGGACCCAAAAACGAAACCGCCCCCCGAGTAGCCACCGCTTACGGTTGGCTGTAGTGATGTGACAGAGGCAGCAGCGGAAACCCCCACGAGGCAGCGGCTCGATATCGGAATCCCCTTCAGCCATCGTGACTCTCCGGTACCAACAAAACGCAACCACCTCAGCCACGACCGGAACTCCCTCCTACAAGTGGCAACGCTCTGGGAAGCAACTTCCGCCGGCCCGATAGGAAGTGACGTACCGTCGGCCAATCGCGCGGTACACGCCTGCGAAAACCGAGCTCTTTCGGCTCAGGGTTCCGTCTCCTGCCGGAGTTAGGTCTCTGCCAGCGTCCGGAAAACTGTCCACGATGCTTATCTGCATGCGGTAAGCCAATTGGTGTGCTCTGAGCGGTGGAGACGTTGATTGGCCCCAAGATCATGAATATTCACAAGGCAGCCACAAGGTCTGAGCCGGGTTTCTTGCCGGGCCCCCTCCGTGACAGCCGGCGGTTTCCTTGCTGGATGACCTAGGGCAGGCTGTGCCCTCCTTCGAGGGGCAGTAGAGACCCGTGGGGCTGTATCCTCAACCCCATATTTACCTGGTAGATAAAGGCGAGTCCTTCACGAAGCCCGGGCTGTCCCTAGTCTCCAAACCTCCTGAGGACTCATCCTCTTCCCTCTGCCGTTGGTCCTTTCTCAGAATGGTATTCTGCGCCCGCTTCCTAGCCCTGATTGGGGAGCTCTTCCCCCACGCGCACCTTTGGAACCCCACGGGCCCACAGCCAGATGGCCTTTCTTCTTCGATAGCTGTCTGCGTGGGGTATTCACCAGATGCCAGAGCCTCCCGCCTATTTAAAGGCATGTAGCGGAAACTGCTGTGATGGCAACTGCGTAAAAACATTGGAGGGTGCTGATACCACCGCAGACCGTTGTAGTGGTCATTCCTCCCGACACCAGAGGTGTTGGCTAGGCCAAGAAGAGAGCGAGGGAGCTGAGGAGGCCCCAGGGACAGGGACCATGAGATAGAGGGGCCTATCAGCTGGGCTGAGCAGCTCTTGCTGTGTTGATCAACCCACAGCATCGAGCTGTGAAAAGAGCAGCGGACCGGAGTCAGGCGTCTCAAACTAAACTCGAGCTAAGTCTGCTGCTTAGGCTTTTCCCTATCTCTAAAGAAAGTGCTCAAGGAGCACACAGTAAGCTTAACTTCTCTCTCCTAAGGTGCTCCTCTCATTGGAACCAGCTCCTGTCTGTCTCCCAAACCCCAAAAGGTAGGAACCACAAAGGGGACCTCAGTATCAAGGCAGCTGCTGAGGCTGGCTGTGGGGATCCTTGAAGTAGCAGAAAAGTAGGTGGCATGATCCTACAGTACCCGCCAAAGTGGACTACATCCCACTCTGGCCTCTAGCAACTCCCAGAATCCCTTCAGTAAAAAGAGGAGAGGAGTAAGAGTTGGGAAATAAAGAAGAAACTAGACACACACACACCCTCCCTCCTATAGAATCCACTAGTCAATTTTGAGAACCAGCTTATCCCAACTGTTTTAATGAAGCTGAGCCAAGATGGTGCTTGGGCTGCAGTACTGTAGGGCGCTGGGGAGCAGTCTGGACTCCACAGGAAAGCAAAATGAGAGCAAACCACCTGTCCAGGCTACATAGCACATAAAGATGTTCCCAGAGCAAGCCCCATCTGCACTTGTCTATTGTGCTTTGTCCTTTATTTTCCCAATCCAAGACACACACCCCAACACATACACACACATACACCCCCTCCTATAGAAGCCACCACACACACACACACAGCAGAGAATAGCTGAGCCAGGAGGAGCTGAAGAAAACAGCTTTTTATTTGTTACTATAAGAACCAATTACAGAATCCGAGGTTAAAAAAACAGACAAAAGGTCTTTATTTCTGAGAACTGGCATACAAAAGGCAGAGGGGACAAGGGGAGGGAAGGAAAGAGCGAGCATAGGCTGGGATTGATACCAGCTTGGGGCCTCAAACTCCAATTAGGAAAGTCCGGACACCGGACGGCAAGAGAAACCCCCAATTAGGAAAAAAAAAAAAAAAAGACATGGCAGTCATGGCAGTGCACACCTCCCCCCAACCAGATACCACCACCTGATATCTGTTTATTCTTCCCCTCCCCGATCCCCTTTCACAAAGGGAGGCAAAATTTTTAAAAAATTAAAAAACCCTCCCCCCCAAACTGTCCAAGACAACTGTGGGTCCTATCCCCCAAAACAGGCTAGGTTCCCACAATCAGCCAAGATCCTGCAGTCTGCCCTTCACCACCAGGCACGGAGAGCCATTAGAAGGGGACAAGCCTCCAAGTGCTAACACCAGAGGGCGCCCGGCCTCTCCAAGGACACACTCACTTGCTCCCTCCCTCCTTCACTCATTCCCTGTGATACTAGAGGGAAGGGAGGCTAGGTGCCCTGTGCACCCACCCTCTAGCTTTCAGCCCACCTCCCTTCCCCACAGATGCTCAATCTTCCAGGACAATGGGCTCATTGGTGCTGGCAGGATGTGACGATGGAGGAAGAGGGACTGGGGGCCGCACTGCCATCAGCGGTGGCTTCACCTTCAAGGGCAAATTGGGTCTGCGGGCAGCTCTCCGCATTTCCAGGTGGGTCAGAGCCTTCCGCAGGGCTCTGGCCAGCAAGAGAAGAGGCAGCAAAAAAACCAAAGACCAGCAAGGTGAAGCTCCACATTCCACTACAATGCCACCTTCCAGCCCATCTTTTCCCAACATCCCGACGCCTGCCCCCAACCCAGTCTTGTGGAGCTGCTCTTGCTCAGATCCTCCTATTTCCTTTCCCATACCCACCCATCTGGGTTGTTGACCTCTTGGCCCCTCCCATGGCGGGCTCCCTACCTGGTATCTTTTGTGGCCACAAACACCACAGGATTAGGTGCATCAGCTGGGTTGAGTTTCTGACGCTTGGCTGCTGGCTGTGAGCTTGAGCGAATCCCTGAGGCCAGAGGCCTTCCATTGGCAGAGAAAGGAACTCTGCCATCTGGAAAAAGGTGGGGCAACACAATGAGAGAGGGGACTCCCAAACACCTATCAGATATAAAAGCCCACCCAACTCCACTTGGCCCACTCACAGTCTCATAGGCCCGTTTCACCATGATGCCCCCCAGTCCCCGGTTCTGGGTCAGTTGATTTCTGTTGATCGGTGTCTTGGTACCCCGAGGTGTTTTTGGTTTCAGAGGTGCCTGGGCCACTGTCAGAAAAAAATTAAAAGAAACGTTAGAGAACATTCACACTTTCTCTGTGAATACCAGAAAGTAGTGATGGGAGAGGGGCCGGACAAGTAATTAGCAGTATTTCGAAAGTCACATATGAACATGTTCTTATCAATCAGTATGTAATTATACTGGATAGCTTATGAGAAGAACATTTTTATCCTACAAAAGTACAGTTAAGACTAAACCTCTTTGGACTCAGTGAGAAAGAAAAGAGCAGAGGAAGAGAAGGGTCTTGATAATAAAAGCCAGACACCACCTAGCGGCTCCCCATCCTAAACCCACCCTGAGTCATCTAGCTCCCCATCCCTTACCCAGTTCTCGGACGATAGTTGCCAGGGGCAGCCGCACCAGAGGGTGAATCTTCAGTGGAGTCTTGGCAGCCTTAGGAAGTCGAATGGAGCCTGGAGAACAAAGATGAAAGCTTTTGAAGGTGCGTCACTATCCAAGTCTCTTCGGGGGCCAGGAGCCATGTCTTTTTGTTTTGGTCACACTGTGCAGCATGCAGGATCTTAGTTCCCTAACCAGGAATTGAATCTGCACCCCCTGCATTGGGAGCGTGGAGTCTTAACCCCTGCACTACCAGGAAGTCCCAAGGAACCATGTCTAATCCCCTAACAAGTCCTTGCGGCCTACTACCCCTGCTGTCATTAAACACCCAGAGAAAACTCTGGTCTCTGGCCACAGCAACCCGAACCTGCCACCAGCCCAGCACTCCTGCCCTTACACTCTGCCTTGATGGCGTTGGCATTGATAGGGGCGTAGGGTCGTCGGGCAGCCCTCCCGGCTGTAACAGGTCCCTGCACATGCGTCTGGCAAGACGAGTCAGCTTCGTGGTCTGGAGCAGGAACGTTTGCCTGTTCTTAGCCAGCAGCTTGGCCCGGTTGGCGCTGGTTGTATAGGGGGAGAGACCTTGGGCTTCTGGTCTGGACAAATGACCCCTCGAGTGTGGCTCCTGGAAGGACATAGGATAAAAGGAGAACAGTCAGTCACCAAGGCTCCCTTCTTCCACTGTCAGCAGGGGATTTATTCCTACCTGATTTCTTTGTTGCTGTCCTGACCACCTGGCTCCCCAACCACTACCAAGTCCCACCCCTGCCACCCGCAGTCAAGCCATCACCTTACTGGAGCTGGTGTTCTGGCCTTTGCCTAAAGCTCACATCAATTAGCTTACTGCTCTCCCCAACCTGCTCCTCATCCATCCTTACTGTGGTGCCCCGAGCAGCCCCCTCAAGCTGGGTTGGGGTCTTCAGTCCCCCGTACTTCTTCCAGTAGATCCAGCAGGAAGCACAGAGGCGGCACTGCATGTTGGGCGGGCCCCAGGCGTACCACTGGGCAGACTGCGTGGCTGCGGGGCAGGGAAAGGAGGGGACAGTCAGGAGGCAAATGCCACGCGAGCCTCACAGGCAAACACCCCACTCACCCCTGCATCCCTTATCCCTCTTTGGAACTCACTGTGGCAACTCTCACAAGTCAGGCCCTTTTGGAATCCGGCCCCATTCATGCCAGGTTTTGAGCCCACAGAGATTATCTGGTTAGGGTTTGGTTTGGTGCTGATGGGAGAGAAACCAGGAAATGGTCAAGGAAAGACTTCCCCTTTGTCCCCATAATAATTTGCCCCCGTCTCCTGTGCAGCCCCCATCACTTAGGAAAGCACAGGTTAGGAGTGGAGAGAGGAAACACACCCTACCCGTCATACTTACTAGGTAGGGATATAGACTTGTTTTAGTTTGCTGTCTGCTTCAGCAGCTTTCAATCTTTTCTGCAAGAAGGAGAAAAAGAAAAAAGGATCAGAGCATCTCAGCGAGGGTGGGGGGTGTCATCAACTTCAAAAGCAGAGGTAAGCAGGGGGCCTCAGGTCCCCAGCCCTTACCTTTGGGCCTCCCCAGCCCAAACCTTACCTGTTGAATGTATCGGTCTGTGGTTTTCCACATGTAATAAAACTGAACTATGCTGGCCAGTGACTTCCAGGGTAGCTGAAGAGAAGGAGAGAAGGGTGAGCTGGGATCTGGCCCCAGAGCCTCATTCCCTCATCTGCCACCTCGTCCACCTCCTCCTAGCTCCAACCACTTACAAAGTCCTGGCGAATATCATTGAAATCCTTCCCGTACTTCTCCAGGGCCTCTTCAAACAGCATGGCCTCTGAGGCTGACCATTCCTCCATCTCATCCCGACACAACACTGGCCCACCCTGGGGCACCAGGGTCGACATGGCCTTAGCCAGGTCATAGCCATTCCTCTGCAACGTATCCATTGCGTGAAACTACAGGAAAGGTGGGAAGCAATGCTGATGACCTGAAACTCAGCACCACTCCCCTGCTGCTCTTTAAGTACTCTCCCCACCTCAGAGCTAACCTCCTCCCTGCAGAGTCCCTGCAAAACACAGCCTACCCAACTACCCACCAACTTTTGCTCACCAGGGTGATATCTCGGGAGGCAGCAGCTGCACTCATGTGCAGGCTTGGCTGCCGAATGGAGCTGCTGCAATCTAGGGCTCTTGCGAAGGTCCCCACAGCTCTAAAGGAGAGAGTGAGAAGTCAGGGAAAGAAGAAAGTTCGAGTGGGCTGAGGAACCAAGCCATGAGGGGGGCGTGGGGAGGACAACACCCAGACCAAAAATTATAATTAAAGTCCATCTCTTAAGAACATGACTCAGAACTATAACCACACCACCCACAGCCCATCTTCCCCATCCACCCACCCCTCACCGGGCCACCACGAGAAACTGATCAATCTGCCGGTCTGTGAGAGGGTTGTCTGGATCCCAGACTTTCATCTCCATCTTCTGTTGGTTCCGATTATCAGATTCTCCTGGGGAGTGGAGAAATGTTATCATCCAGGAGAAAAATAGGTGCCTTGACACAGGAATGCCTCATCTCCTTCTTGGATTCTATCAGCCACCTAACTCTCAGACTTCTCTTCCCAGTGTGCCCATCTGCCCTCTTCAGGTTCCTAAGGTCCCATCCTGCCCGGGTCGCTAACTCAGAGCGACACAGGCTGTGCACCACACACAGCCTAGGCCCGCCGCCACTCAGAAACTCTGATCTTAAGACATCCCAGGGCCATAATCCAGTCTCTCCCGCTGCATACCCTCTGCCAGGCGATCTGGGATCTCAGCTTGGTATTTGCAACCAACTCGGATCTCGCCCTGATCAGCTAAAAGTGTCTTCTGCATAGGGTCAAACACCAGTGAGTAAAAAAAGCAGTCCTGGAGACAGAAAGAGAGAAAGTAAGCTGGGCAGCAGTCCTCATAGGCAGGGGGCACGGGGGTTATCCGGAGTTCCCAAGACAGGCAGCCTGTCAACCTGTACCTCATCCCAGTCAGACTTTCTTCCTGCCTTTCGGGGCAATACCCACTTCCCTCCCTCTTCTCCCAACACTTCTTTCTCACCTCCTTTTCCAGGTACTGACTCAGGATATCTGTCTCATTCAAGAGGGTCACACTGCATTTCCCCCTACAGGAGAGAGGTCAGAAAACCCTGGTGAGCTCATTTCCTCTGAGCGGCATCTCCCGCACACTAGCCCCTCCTCTCCACCTTCCAAATAAGTGCATGCAAGCCACAGTGGCCCTGACTGCCCCATACCTTATGTGGGTGGCTGGCAATGATTCGAATTGCCGAGAAAGAAAAAGTTCTCGGTGCTTCAGTTGATGTCGCTGCTGTTCTGACACCCCTGGCTGCTTTGATTCCTCCTCAAACTCCCCTGGGAGATTTAGGAGGAAGAAAGCAAGTCAGAAATTAATTCAGAAAGAAGCCACCTTAAAAATTCTAACCCAGGGAGAATATTTAATGTTCTCCTCACATTCCTCAAGGGCCTGCCTTTCATATCCTCACCACACCACCCTTACCTCTAGCCCTCCCCTGTCGCCATCACAGATGCTCCCAACTCTTCATCACTAATGAGTGCTCTTAGGGAAGAGCTGCTCAGGGTACAAGAGCTTCCAAGGTGGCTCATGGGTAAAGAATCTGCCTGCCAATCAATGCAGGAGATGGGGTTGGATCCCTGGGTGGGTAAGATACCCTGGAGAAAGAAATGGCAACCTGCTCCCAGTAGTCTTGCTTGGGAAATCCCGTGGACAGAGAAGATGGCAAGCTACGTTCATGGGGTCACAGAGTCAGACACAACTGAACACACACACGCTGAGAGTACAAAGACTGCCACAGAAACACACGGCAAACCCAGGTGCCAACGCTCAGATACCACTCATATGGCACAAATCTGCCCACACCAGGCCCAGCAAAAATATCGCACTTGTCTCTTTCTTGCTAAACTAACCTGGGGTTCAGCAATTCAGTGAAGATAAATAAATAAAAGCATCACACAAAATTGTGTTTACCAGTTCCTCTGCAAATTTCAGGAGACTCTGCTCTTAAACATCACATGCAACCCTAACTCTCTTGTTTTCTATTTGCTAATAATAATTTGTTTTGGGGGCTCTCAAGGACAGTACCTCTCAAGCCAGTGCCAACACCTTCCTCCCCAAGGAGCTGCAACTTGCCCTGAAACCTTAGTGGAAAGGGTTAACTTGGTTGGGTGCCAACCAAACAGGGAGGGAGCAGAAGAGCCACAGGCCCAGGCTCATTGGTGCATTGTTCCCAACCTCAAGGAGAAGGGGGGGCAGGGGTGTGCAGTAGGCTCCACCCCTTGCCTGTGTGCTCCGGAAACCCTGTGCTAAGGCAAGGGGGACCACACCCCCCACAGCCTTTCCGATTGGACAAGACCAAGGTCAGCCCCTGCCAGACAGGGTTGGAAACCCCAGAGAGCCAGAGAACTTGGTCGGCCCAGGTCCTCCTTAACCCCTTCACACCCAATGCTCAAAGAAGCCCAAAATAAGGAAAATAATTTAGAAAGGAAGAATAAGAGAAAAGGGAAAAAAGCCAAAGCAGGAAAGGAAAAAGAAACTAAAGAAAACAGAAGGCTGTGTATCTAAAAAGATGAAAGCATCAAGAGAAGCAGGATAGGGTGAAAAGAAAAGGGAAAGATGTAACATGGAGTCCAGGGCTAGGTGAGAGAAGCTAGGCTAGGTGAGGATAGAGAAAAAGTGCAAGAAAATGTTCCTGGCTTCCTATTTTCTCCCATCAATGTAGCCTTACCACCTCATGATCACACCAAAAACCTGCTTTCCTATTATGCAGGCTTCTCAGTACAGTCTCTTCTCTTCACCTGACCTTCGCAGTCACCACCTATCATCCCAACATAACCGAAACTGTCCCCCTAGAGACCTGCTTCTCTAAAGTGCTTCCTCATCCCCGATTTAAATACTATCATCTCTTTTAGACACACCATTCACAAAGGCAAATTCACAAACACACACTCACACACAAGCCAAATTCTGGCTTTCCTTATCATGGCCTCTCCACCTTGCTTCTAACCCAACATGTAAAAACAGGCCTCCCTCTGCAGACCAGGCACTTCCCACCCCCAAACTCACACCCCTGCCTTGGGCATGCTACAAGAGAACACCTGCAGGGACATGCCCAGGCTTCAGATCATGGGCAGGGGGAGACAGGGAAACCGGGGGTGGGACAAAGACACTCACTGGCATTACTATCAGCCAGGCTGTTGAGGCTACTCGAAATGTCCCTTCGTCGAAAAAGGCACACAACCTTTGCCTCCACATTTCCATTTGCAGTCTAAGGAGAGAAAAAACGGTGGTGAAAACTAATCATTTGAAAGTGGAAATGCATAAAGAGACTAACATCAGTGAACAAATCTCTAAAGGATGTAAAAAAAAACTCAACTTATGAATCAAGAGATTCACATTTAAGGACAGATTTCCAAATCCCTTTCCTCGGCCCCCAAAAAACAGAACAGTAAAGTTCCCACTAATTTCTTAATAGCATTTCCTGAATGCGTGGAATAAATGAATGAATGAATACTCATGGGTACTTAGGAAGGGTTTGTGTTATCTCCATCTCTCATTCACCTGAAGTTACAGATCTCTGAAAAAAGAAAACGGAGGTTGCTGGGTGGGAGGGGGGAGTGGCGGGCCTCTGCTCTACTCACCTTGTTGAGCTCTTCAATCCTTCTAACCAGGTAAGGATTGCTGGAGGAGTTCTCAAAATAGACGTAATCTGTAGGAGGGGGTGGGGAAGAACCGGGAAGATCAGAGGAGTAGATGGGAGAGTCTAGCACCAGAGTGGGAGGAGCGAAAGAAGGCCCGAGTAGACCAAAAGGAGATAAGGGTCTAGGTAGAGAGGACGCTGAAATGTGTAAGTGTTCAGACTAGCAGAAAATAACGAAGGGGCGTTCCACCCTCCAACCCTAATCACCCAGTTCTTAAATCAGATCCTCCGCTCAAAAGTGAGCCTTAAGGAGGAGACAAGAGAAGCAGGGGTTTCCCCTGCTCAGCAGTCCCCACAACTCAGCGATGGAGTTGCATCTCGGTCTCGTTCAGGAGTGCAATTGTTCACCCCTGTACAGGGGCCCCACCTTTGCGAACCGAGGCGCACAATAACGCCTGGAAAGAGGAAACCTCCCGGCCGCTCCCCCGTTGGTGGCCAAGCAGTCACCCCGGCCCTTCGCGCCCCCTGCCTGCCCTGTCAGCCCCTTTGGAACCACTTTCGCAAGCCCGCTCCACGACCCCGGCGGCCCAGACGCTGCCCTGAGAGTGCCGTCGGGCCGCCCGCAGCCTCCCCGGGAGTCTCGGAGCCCGGGCGCGTCGCGATCCCCGCGCCCTCGCTCCCCACGCTCCCGGTTCCGGTTCCGGTCCGCGCTCTGGACCACGCCGCCCCAGACGCGGTTCCCCGCGCCGCTGGGAGCCGAGCCTCTCCCGCCCCGAGTCCCGAAGCCCCTAACGCCCGGTACTCACCCCCCACTCGGTACATGTTGGCCGCCATGGCCGTTCCCGCCGCCGCCTCCGGCCGCACAAAGGGGTCCGGAAGGCTCCCGAGGGCAGGACTCGAAGCGAAGCCCTGGCGCGGGGCCAGCGCTTCGCAGGAGTCTCAGTCGGGCCCGCGCAGCCGGCGCCTCCGCAGCCTCAGCCGTCGCGGCTCATCCCGGCCCGCGCTGTCGCCGCCGCCTCTATAGCCTCACGCCCGGGACGCCGAGACCGGCGCCGGTCCGCTCGGCTTCTTCCGGAACGAGCTCGGATCCCGCCGGACCGGAGGCAAGCTGCAGCTACCTCCGCCCTCGCCGAGTCCCACCAGACGTTGGACTCTGAGGGCCGCCGCGAAGACTTGCCGGCCCGCCTCGGGGTTCGCCTCCTTCCGGAACACCTTCGGCGGATCCGGAGAACAAGGCCCAGCACTCGACTCCGGTCGGAGAGCAACACCGCAAAGCTCGGCTACTTCCGGAAGAAGTTCGGCTCCCTCCGGCCAACCGCGGCCCGGCACTCGGCTATTTCCGTTGCGGCTCGGCCCCGCCCCCGAGGGCGGGGAGAGGAGTTGGGCTTAACTCTCTGCTAGCCGGAGTCTTGCAGCTCCGCCAGCGGCCGCGAAAAACTCGAAGCGCCTTTGAGCCTCGCAGTTATTTGCAAGAGGCTTCGCCTGTTATTTGCATAAAAAGTCCACCCTCCCTCACCTTTTCCGCATTCCCCTTTGCCTTCCTCCCCCACCCCCATAAAGCCCCGAGGCGCCCAGCCGCGCCCCACAAAAGGACCGGGAGGCGACTTTGCTTTTGGTTTATTGCCCCTCAGCAGGCAGCGAGAGTCAGGGCCCAGGCTGGGGCTACCCGGCTCAGCCAGCGGGTCTATACAGTGTGTGCAGGGGTGCCGTTCGCCCCCTCCAAGGAAATGCACTTTTGGGAATGTCTCGAAGTCGAGGACAGGGTCACCTCGGTCCTGGGGGATTTGAGTGGGTGGGGCAGGGCCACACTGCAGGGCCGGTGGGTCCCATCCGGTAGGGGTCAGACGTCAAGAGAGGAGGCAGGGGACAGGGAGGGGGTTCGAGAGGGCGTGGTGGGCACGGGCCCCGTGCCCCCAGCGCCCAACACTCGCCACGGAAGATGCTGGCGTCCTTGCCGCCCAGCGAGATGAGGTGCGAGTCGTCGTGCGTGAACCGGACGCTGGTCACATGGCTGCCGTGACCACCGTACACGAGGCTCGGCGCCTGGGCGAGAGAGAAGATGGAGCTGCAGCGGCCGCGGGACCCCGGCCGCCCGCCCCGCCCCGGAGGCCCCGGGAGGCCTCACCTTGGCGTGCGCGCACGGGTACTGGAAGAGGTGAACTTTGCAGAAGTCGTCGGCAACGGCCACGACGCGCTCGTTGTGGGAGCGGCACAGGGAGTTGATGTCAGTTCCATCCGAGCCATCTGGCCACACGCCTATCACAGCAGCCGGCCTCAGCCCAACCTCTCCGCCCCCACCCGCGGTACAGAGCTGCACCATTTTCCCCCTAGCTCAGGCAGCCCGGCCACCCACCCATCACGTTCCAGGCAATCCTCCCCAGTCCCCAGTCCCGAGGGCCGGTGGCGGTGGGGGGAAGGAAGCTCTTGGGCTGGATCTGCCAGTCTCTTGACGTCCACCCCTTACACATGTCCAGCATTCCGAGCCCCAGGCGGGCTGTACCTTGCCCCCCCACACTCACACAGGTTTCCACGGCCCTGTGCCCCTTCTCACCGTAGACATGGAAGCCTAGCACGCAGGTGTAGGTGGCCCACTCCCGGTCTCGGCTCTCATAGCGATTCCTCAGCAGCTTACAGCCTCCAGCCACGTCCCCTGGGGAAAGGAAGCCCACCCAGCTCAGTTCTCACCCTGTCCTCCGTGGGGAGGATGACATGGGAGGCCAAATTGGAAAGACTGGCTTGAGGCCACAGCATGTGATGTGGTCAGAGTGGTAGCCTTCAGCCCAGGGCAAAACCCAGCCCCTCGTGCTTCCTGAGTTCTCATCTGAAGTTCTCCTCTCGATGATAAGTCAACCCCTCCACACCTGTCCTGAGAAACTTTTCCAAAAACAATCTTTTTCCTAGTACATTTTCCAACTCTCTTAAGGCCTGGTGGGAACAAGACATGGTGTTAAACTGTTGTGTGGTTTTTCTGTCCAGTGACATTTCTCCTATTGTGTATAAACTCATCTTCAACCCCTATCTGATTGCCCCTCTACTGGGAGCTTCCCTACATTTCCTTCATCCCCTCCCAACCAAGAGCCCACTCACATAAATAAAACCCACCCTAATTCCCCTCTCCTCATGCCCTCCCCTACTGTCACTCACAGTAAAGGATCTCATAGTCCCCAGAATTGGACATGATGAAGTTCCCATCCTTGGACCAGTCAAGGTGAGTGATGAAGCTGGAGTGACCCTGGGAGCAAGGGTCAAGAGACTAAAAATGCAGCCACCATTTTTCACCCCCACCCCCAGAAGGGCATTAGTTTACCTGCTATGGCAATGCCCCACCCTCCACCCCAGCTTCCTCACCACACAGCGGCCAAAACGGCTGGACTTGGCACCATCACTGGAAACGCTATAGATGTAGATCATGTTGTCATGGGAACCGATGGCCAGGTACAACCCATCTACAAAGACAGTCACTCAGAGAGGGAAGGGCCAGGGATGAGTCTAGGTCCGGGGTGGAGGTGGCTCCCACCTGGGCTGTACCGGACCACTGATAGCTGCTCATTGCCATCGGTGATGTCAGACACAATCTCTCTGGTCTCTGTATCCAAAACCAGCCACCTGGAAAGGAAGGAGGTGGGAAACAGGTGTGAGGATACCTGTCCCGAGCAGGGTGCAGCTTGGCAAGTCAGAGAGCCTCAGAGACATCAAAAGAAAAGCTATGATACAGACAGAGAGGTTGCCATTGCATTCATATGCTGGGAAGTGGGAAGGGGCTGAGGGCAGCTAAAAGCTGAGGGGCTCCTCATACCTTCCAAAAGGAGTCCAAGGGCCCAAAGACAGGGCTCTGTGGATTCTGTAAGCTTGTCACTTCCCTGTGTTAGTTTCCCCTATGCCCCGCCCATCCCCTGCTCCTCTATCTGGAGCTGCCACCTCCTCCACTCTCAGAGGAGGGGGAGTGGACGGGGGAGGGTGTGATGACAGCTGCCACAGAGAGCAAGGGAGACCCAGGCTGCAGGGAAAAGCACTGAGGAGTGGGAGGGTGCAGCTGGGGCTCCTGAACAGGCAGCGATCGCAGTCCTCCACGGCCCCCCATTACCAGAAACCCTTCCCATACCTCCTACTTTCCCGTCCCAGGAGTTCTGGCTCCCTCTCACCTCCCTGTGTTCAGTCCTACGGCCACAACTGCCCCACTGGGGTGGAAGTCAGCACAGAGACCAGTCTCCTGGGAGAGGGGAGAAGGTGAATTCAAGAACATGCCTTTCGAGTGAGGGAACTAAGATGGATACCTTGTCATCTTGATAACAATGGCAAAGCCTCTGCCCTTCCAAGGAGGAGAGGGACAGGAAACCTGGGATGGCAGGCAGGGTGCCTCTGGAGCCTAAACAGAGGTGCTACTCAAAACACTTAGCCACCAGAACTGATACCCCCAGCTGTGCGGGAGATTAACCATTAGTTGCCAGCTCAAGAGGTCTAGGGGTTGGGGGGTGGGCAGTATTCAGGGACACTGGCACCATCAGTACAGAAAAATAAATATTTTAGCAGCCAGTACAGTCACACCAGTGCAAGGTGGCTGCCTTTGGGAGCAAAAGGGAAGTGGATACTGGGGAAGGAGTGGTGGCTACAGAAGTCACGGTGGGTGTGACAGCGAGGATAAGGGGACACAGAGCTCTCTACCTTGAGGTCAATGCTCCAGGCCAGCGCATGGCCCTCACCGTCCCAGAGGCAGAGCTGCCGGTCATGGCCACAAGTGAGGAAACGGTTCTGGAAGGGATGTGTGCAGAGCCCCCAGAGCTCATCTGTGTGACCCTGCAGCGGAACACGGCTGTCATCTCTGCCCCTCCCACACAGCTCTTCCCTCCCTGCTCCTCAAAAACCTTGGGCCCCACCAACCTGGATTACAGGGGAGAAGCCCTGGGCCAGATCTCCCCGCAGCAACGCATTCTTCGTGGTGCCCACCAGCAGCTCAGAGCCAGGCCCCTCTGCAATGGCCCGCACGGCCCCAAAATGTTCAGAATCTACAGGGGGGTGCAGAACGTCAGGGGCCCCCTGTTCATTCTTTGTCCCCCTCCTTCCCTTGACCCCAGGCCAGCCGTCACCTCCGCCTCCTGAAGGGCCACCAACCCGGGCCCCCACTGGACCAGCCGGCGGTCCCGCCCACCACCACTCAGCACAGTCCCGTCCCGCCGGAGACACAGGGCGAAGATGGAACCTTCATGAGCGTGGGCCTGGGCCACAATCCCATAGGTCTCTGTTGGCAAAGTCCAGGTGGTCATGCTTGTAGGGTGCAGGGAAGGAGGGAACAAGAGCAGCCCAGGCGGTCACAATAGAGTAATAACTCCCAGTTGCTGAGTGCCCGCTGAATGCTGTCTCTGATCCTTGGCCCTTCTCCCCATTTTACAGACTGAACAGCCAAGGTTCAAAGAAGTGAGGTAACTTCCCAAAGGCCGGAACTAGAGGTGAACCCGGAACATGGCAGCCTCCAAAGCCCCAGCCTCCGCCCTTTGCCATGCTGCCCACTACCCTTCTATTCTGGCTGCCTGAAGAGCCCCACCCTCTGACAGAACCCATCAACTCCCCAGGTAAAAGGATGGGAAATCCTCTCCTCTGACTTCACAGACCCTCTGGGGAACTAGCCTTCCAGGATGCCACCTCCATCTCGTACCTTTGGCCCCGCCTCTGCCTGGGGTCCTGGAATCTGAGAGGCTCCGCCCCCAGGTGAGGATGTTCCCTTCTGAGTCCCCAGTGAGAATGTCTCCATCGGGGAGGAACACAAAGCAGGGGATAAACTTGGGCTTCTTGTATTTCTAGGGGCGAGGCGAACAGAGAGCAGAGGTCAAAGGGTAGGGCAAAGACTACAAGTCACGGGACCACTGGGAGTTGGGTAGCATTAGGGTCTATAGTACTCAGACCAATGCTTTCATCTGCACTCTGCCTTCCCCAGCATCCCGCACCCATCCATGCCTCACCCCAAAGACACCCTGTTTCCTGGTGAGGGTCCCATTCCCAGGAACCCCTGTTCCACCATTCCAGTTCCGAAGTGGACATGGGATTTCCCACTGGTGACGATACTGCTGCTGTCACGAGGGTTGAAGCCAACGGCGAGGACTGAGTCATTTGTACTCTGAAGGGAAGATACTAGATTCAGCCACTTCAAGCCCTGTCTACCTTCATTCTACCAGACTGTCTTCAATTGGCACCCTGACAACTGGTCTGCTGAGGTCCAGAACCCTCAGGACAACCCTTCCTCCCAGGCCCTGGTCCCCTAAGAGCGCCACTCTTCGTCACTCGCTAATGCCTTACACATTGTCTCTCATGAGGTCAGAACCTCTGTGGTCCCCACTTCACAGCCTCAGAGAGACTAGGAGGCTTGCTCCAGGGGATCTAGCCAGAAGGGAGGTTCGTGTTTGGTAAGTTTGGAGCTCTCTGCACCCCAACCCGCCCGGCACCCTGCCAGGCCCTCTGGACACCTCACCTTGATCTCAGCCAGCTTCGTGCCCCGGCTGCAGTCCCACACCGACAGCATGTGCTCGTTGGAATCATCCACCACACAGAGGAAAGCGCCCTGATCCTGGGGCCAGAGGACACACCGGAGGGCCCAGTGAGGCCTGGCAGTCAGGGGGCTCACGATCTAAATGAGGTGAGGGGCGCCATGACAGGCTGAGAGAGCCGAAGGGGCCACATGTCTCTTAGGAGAACCAGCTGGGCAGGGCTCGGGAAGGCCAGGACCTCTGAGGCTTCCTGGTGAAGTACAAGAAGGGGGTTCCCAGACAAGGAAATGGGGGCCTCGAGGCACCAGGGCCAGCTCACCGCAACTGAAAAGGCCAGGGCCCCCACACCCCGCTCGAAGGCCCCCAGTCCGATCTCCTGCAGCTTCAGCAGTGTCTCAGAGTCCCAGACGTGAACTACAGGCTGCAGGGGCTGGTGGAAGAAAAGGAGTCAGGGGCGTGAAGGAGGGCCGGGCCGGGATCTCACCCTGGTGTTTGACTGTGGCCTTACCTTTCCATCTTTATCCACGCCGGCTGTCTGTCCTGAAGCTACACGCACACCATCAGGGTGACAGCCAGGCTAAGTGGGGGAGGAGACACTCTAGGGAAGGGGGTCGGTCTCTCAAGACCACCCAGGACACCGTCCCCTGGGCCTGCAGAGCAGCAAGCCCACTCTCCTCTCCTGCTTCTCCACATTCACCCAAGCCCCTCCTTCTGCCAAGCCCACCCTCCCC
>SJXQ01001064.1:305454-328110 GCA_006408695.1 Aepyceros melampus
CTGGGTCCCGCTAGGTTCCTCACTGCCCGCCGGAGGGGCTGGGGGCCCGTTGCTCAGCCCGGGGGGGCCAGGGGAAGGTTCCACCTCCATCTCTGCTTCGGTCTGGGTGCCTCGGCTCACCAAGGAGGGGCTGCACGTGGGTGGCAGTCCTGGGGGTGCTGCAGGGCTGCTGGGGAGACAGTGCATCAACCTGATGGCCCTAGAGGCCCTGTCGAGGAGGAGCAGGAGGGAGTGACCACATGCATACCTGTCCCTTGGAGGGCCCAGGGTGCCAGGGTCCTGCAGGGAGGTGGGGGGCGCCTGCAGCCGCAGCAGGCGAAGAGCTTCTGCCAAGGCTGCCTTCACCAGCTCCATCTCCTTCTCCTGCACCTGAAGCCGCCGGCTCAAGGACTGCAGGGCCTCCTGAGCCGGGCCCTCACCTGGGAAAGGGGCAAGAAGCCGTCAGCATGTCAACCCCCGCCACACACACACACCTGGGGAAAGGCTTGAGGGAATTCTCTTTTCCCCTAACTTTGCATCTGTCCAATAGGACTGCCCCCTGCAAGCAACTCCAGGCTTGGAAGCGCTCCCAGAGGGGAGGAGACAGTGGGAAAAGGATCAAGGGCCTCCTTCTGGCAGGGCAGGCGAGGAACCTGGCAGAGCTCCCTTCCTGCTGCCTGTCCCAGCCTCCGCAAAGACAGGGAGTACCATGGAGTACCAGGGGGGAAATATGGAGTTCTGCCGAAGAACGTGGGAACCACAGACGGAGGCGCATGAGGGACGACAGGGCCCAGCCCAGAGTAACCGTAGGACTCCAGGGAAGGCAGAGAAACTGCGAGGGAGCACCAGGAGAGAAGCGGGCGACTCAGAGGACAGTCATCCTGAGGATTCAGAAGAGGTCCGGAGTGACAAGAGAGGGTTAGTAGCGGAGAGCAGAGGTCCCAGCGCAGGGTCCAGGGTAACAGAGGAGATCAGGAGTAAAAAGACCCAACAAAGCAGCCCTGGTAACACAGGAGGTTCGGAAACTTTGGAGGGGCCCAGAGAATACGGGGGGCAGGATGGCATTGTCGAAGTCCGAAATGACAGTTGGAGGACCCAAGTAACTAGGGGGAGCGGCCTGAGGAACAGTGGAGGATGCTCGGAGCCCCCGGGGCCAAGGAGCACGCGGGGACGCCCGGGACAGCCGTCGGGCAATGGCAGCGCCAGACTGGCCGGCGCTCCGGGAAGGGGCACGCCGCCCGCCCCGCCCCGTACTCACCGGGCCCCCCGGCCCCGTCCATCCGGCCCCCGGCTTGCTCCGAGCGGCGGCGGCGGAGGAGGAGGCGTCTAAGCCGCTGGGGCCATGGCCAGGGAGAGGGGAAGGGGAAGCACCCCGGGGCGCGCGCGCGAGGGAGCCGAGCCACCCCCCCGGGGGCGCTGTCGGGCGCGGGCGAAGGGCCTGGAGGGGGCGCTGTGGGGAGGGGGCCGCAGGCTCCGGGGCTCGCCGGGGCCTCGGACTCTCCCCGGGCCGCTCTCGGCTCCCGGGGGTGGGGTGGCGGGGCCGTCCCGGGCCCCAGCGCCGCAGCACAAACAGGCCCCGGACGCGGAGCCGCCAGGAAGCGCGGGAGGGGGGGCGGGCCGAGGGGGGGCCGGGCCGCTGGTAACCCCTCCCTGTCCGGGCCTCGCGGCTCGCTACGGGGGCGGGGCCAGCCCTCTGACCCCCGCCCCCCCACGGGCCCCCTCGGGCCGCCGCCCTCCAGGCCCTTCCGGGATCCTGGCCCTCGGACTCCCTGGGGACCCGGGAAGGAGCGCGGGGCCCGAGGTCTCCGCCCCCAGCCCCGAGCCTCTGGGGGGCAGACCCGACCAGCCCCTCCCCACTTCCGCGAGGGGGCAGAGGCGGGGTCACGAAATCGGCCCTTTGCCCGGGGGCGGGGCTTTCCCTCAGGGGCAAAGCCGAAGCATCCCGAACTGGGACTGGCTGAGGACCCGGCCGGCGGGTTATTAAGGCTGTGGCGGGAGGATGCCCAGGGTATTGGGGTCAGGGTGGCATTAGCCCAGCTCAAGCCGGGCCGGGCTGACGCAGCATCCTGCCACGGCCAACCCCAGCCGCTGACAGCTCTGCTGTCCCTCGGGCAGAGATGGGAGATGGCGCCGGTGCTGCCGCTGGTCCTGCCCCTCCAGCCCCGCATCCGTCTGGCGCAGGGGCTCTGGCTCCTCTCCTGGCTGCTCGTGCTGGTCGGTGGCCTCACCTTCCTCTGTAGCGGGCACCTCCTGGTCCAGCTGTGGCACCTTGGTACCTTCTTGGCTCCCTCCTGCCCGTTCTCTGCCCTGCCCCAGGTTGCCTTGGCGGCCAGTGCAGTGGCTCTGGGCACAGGACTGGTGAGTTCAGGAGCTAGCCGGGCCAGTCTGGATGCAGAACAATACCCTCCCTGGCGAGGGGTCCTGGGCCCGCTGCTGGTGGCTGGCACAGCAGGAGGCGGGGGGCTCCTGGTTCTCGCCCTGGGACTAGCTTTGGCTTTGCCTGGGACTCTGGACACGGGCCTGGAGGAGGGCCTGGTTTCTGCCTTGGCTCACTACAAGGACACAGAGGTGCCCGGACGCTGTCAAGCCAAACGGCTGTTGGATGAGCTGCAGCTGAGGTACCACTGCTGCGGCCATCATGGCTACAAGGATTGGTTTGGAATCCAGTGGGTCAGCAACCGTTACTTGGATCCCAATGACCATGACGTGGTTGAGTGAGTGATTTGCTTCTTCCCTCCTTCTCTGTGTATATCTCTTACTATCAGCTCCATATGCCACCTGATTCTTAAATCTCCACTTATTTGTCCCTTAGGACATTGTTTTACAGTTACATATCAACCATAGTGATTGAATTTAGGGAGTTGTTTTCTCCATGGTATGTATGGGTTTGGTGGACTCCAGGAGTTGGTGTTGGACAAGGAGGCCTGGCGTGCTGCGGTTCATGGCATCGCAAAGAGTCGAACATGACTGAGCGACTGAACTGAACTGAACTGGAGTGGTACATACTATTACTATTACTATTAATAGTGCTGTTCTTCATCAAAGAATCCTTCAGGTATCCCAAGTTAATTCTGAATTCAGGTGTGCCTTCTGCTACAGTTAATAAAAACGCATTATATCATGAGAGGAAATAAGTGATTTTTAAATTCTTTTAAATAAAATGTCAACAGTGAAACCAAGAATTCCAGCCTCTGTTTTGCAACTCGAAGACACTTAAATGAGCACTGTGTCAGTAACAGTTCTCAATAGTCTGCTCCTTTTGCCCCTGCAGGAATGGATTCCAAGACATTAAATTCTGCTTTTAGCAAACAGTATTATAGTAGTGTTACAACACAGCTTAGTTTTGTTGAAAATAAAATCTCCTTTGAATCACTAGAAATAGTTCTTTTCTAGGCCAATGTAAATGCAATTGTATTATTTCTTAAATCCAACAGTAATGTGTACTTCATTATATCTGTAAAATAGTACATATTTGACCATTTTTACTGAGTGCCTGCTTGGTAATGGTACTGTCATTTGTATCTTGGGAAGATACACTTTGTAGTACAGAAAACCAATTTATGCACAACATTTGAAGTGAATCTGTTGCCAGCTAGTGGTATGTATGGGTTTGGGTGGACCCCGGGAGTTGGTGTTGGACAAGGAGGCCTGGCGTGCTGCGGTTCATGGCGTCGCAAAGAGTAGAACATGACTGAGCAACTGAACTGAACTGGAGTGGTACATATTATATATGCTTCAAAAGGATAACTGCCTTTTCAAAATAACCAGGGGCACATCAAATTTACTTAAAAACAAAGTTTTAAAAAATCTTTACCTGCCGCATTGGTGAGGAACAGCGGTATCACATAAGAGTGGATGTCTGGAGTGTCCTCTAGACGTGCAATGCCCCCTGCCATCCACTTCCTAGTCCTTACGCTCCCACACTGTGATGACTCATCTGTCTGGCATCCTTACTATAGTAACAGAATATTGAGGTATGGTCATACCTTCATTTTTTATACCTTACCATTTATCACTAGAATTAGATACAAACATTTTCTTAAAATTGTTATTTAAAAAATTCCAAAGAAATGTTACCATATTTCATCCACTTCAGTGCTTGATTTCTGGAAGTAGTTATTTTGAAATGACATTAATTATTCCAAAATACACTAGATGGCTTTGAGCATTGCAGCTTTTTCAGTCTTCAAGAATCTCCTATTTAAGCTTAGATACCAGAGACTGGTCTAAGCATTAGCTTCCTAAGGGGCTCTTTAGAAATGAAAGGAAGCTGGAAGTCCACTGAGACATGCATCCCAGGTTCAGTTTATTATTTTAACCATTGTGCCATTAACAAAACATTTTGAACTAGCATATTTCATTAGCCTCGAATGGGAGCTAAGTTATGAGACATTACCTCAGGGTTCAGTCTTCTAATAATATTTACTTTTAGGATCAATGACTTCTTATTAATTTGCTGATCAATGGTGTTAAAAATTGGTTCAAGTAGAATTTTAGATGTCTGCTAATGGCTCATTAACTAAATTTGAAAGACCAAAATCTTTTAACTTTGAAAAGGAAAATTCTCTTTGAGAGGGCAGTCAGATACATTTTTATACAAGGAGAAAATATCTTTCTACTTCGTGCCTTCAGTGGTTGACACAATTTCTAGGGCCATTCATCAATACCCATTTGGTATGACTTGGTATGAAGTAAGATTGATTTAGAATTCTAGCTTATAACAGAAGGAGCTTTCAAGTTCTATTAGTTCAGACTCCTTGTGTGTATATACAAAATATATTTTCTGTTTTTTTTTAAATATATGATTGGCCTATTTATCTCAGAAACACTTGAAGTAGTTTTCAGTGTGTGTGCTCTGTATGATGCAATCATTTAAAGCATCTGCTAGGTAAATTTTGGGTAAGTGATCACACTTTCAGTTTACTTCCACCTTTCCCTGCCTCTATGCAAGGTAGTTTTGATAGGAGTTTGGAGTATAAATGCTTTGTTTTTATATGATCTCATACAGTGGAAAAAGGGTCAACCATCCACAGGACTTCTGGCTTCTTTCTGATTTCTGTTTTAGATACGTCAATTGAGTTTATTCCTGGGACTGCTATCACGGGAATATCATCTCATCTTTGGGTGCTCACTGGAGTTTGTATTCCAGACATTTGTGCTACCGGCATAAAATTCCTCCACATTTTGGTCTTGTCTCAACCTCAGGTTCCCATCCATCTGTTAGTCTCAGAACTTCTTCCTCCTTTACCACTGAGGCATGCAACAAAATCTGGATCTCTTGCCTACTTCCTACAGGCCCTGAGAAACACTATCTCAGTTTTATCTCTCTTGCCAACTCCAATTGTAAAGATTCACATTGTGTGTGATGGCATGTGGTGATTCTTCTAGGTAAGCGGGGCTAGCTATCCAACCCACACATAACTGACTGGGCATTTCTATCACTCTTTTCATTCTGCCTGGGCTCTCTTCTCCAGAGGAAGAAAATGAGGACACATGTTGGATGCTGCATCTTACCTTTATTTCTGTTTGCCCGCTCAGTTACAGAGGGACATGCCTTCCTATTCCTGTATATCACATTCTCATTTATCCCACTCCTTTAAGTATAGAAGAAAATCTTCTATGATCTGTCTTGCCATGCTTGACTCTTGATATATCAATAAGAGCTTAAAGAATTTCAGTGTCTACCATTCTGTAATAAGCTTAGGGGTAGAAGGCTGCAAGGAAATGGAAATTGAAGAGGAAATGAACACACACTGCTTTAATATTTTTAAAACATTATCTTTGTCACTTCTAGATCAATGGTTATGAATTTTTGTTGTCGTTCAGTCGCTCTGTCTTGTCTGACTTTTTGCAACCCATGCAGGACACCAGGCTTCCCTGTCCCTCAAAATCTCCCAGAGCTTGCTCAAACTCATGTCCATTGAGTCAGTGATACCATCCGACCATCCCATCCTCTGTTATCCCCATCTGCTCCTGCCTTCAATCTTTCCCAGCATCAGAGCTTTTTCTAATGAGTTGGCTCTGCATCAGGTGGCCAAAGTATTGGAGCTTCAGCATTAGTCCTTCCAATGAATATTCAGGATTGATTTTCTTTAGGATTGACTGGTTTGAAATCCTTGCTGTCCAAGGGATTCTCAAAAGATTCTCCAGCACCACAGTTTGAAAGCATCAATTGAGAAGGCGATGGCACCCCACTCCAGTACTCTTGCCTGGAAAATCCCATGGATGGAGGAGCCTGGTAGGCTGCAGTCCATGAGATCGCGAAGAGTTAGACATGACTGAGCGACTTCACTTTCACTTTTCACTTTCATGCATTGGAGAAGGAAATGGCAACCCACTCCAGTGTTCTTGGCTGGAGAATCCCAGGGACGGGGGAGCCTGGTGGGCTACTGTCTGTGGGGTCTGATTCTCAAAAGATTCTCCAGCACCACAGTTTGAAAGCATCAATTGAGAAGGCGATGGCACCCCACTCCAGTACTCTTGCCTGGAAAATCCCATGGATGGAGGAGCCTGGTAGGCTGCAGTCCATGAGATCGCGAAGAGTTAGACATGACTGAGCGATTCACTTTCACTTTTCACTTTCATGCATTGGAGAAGGAAATGGCAACCCACTCCAGTGTTCTTGGCTGGAGAATCCCAGGGACGGGGGAGCCTGGTGGGCTACTGTCTGTGGGGTCACACAGAGTCAGACACGACTGAAGTGACTTGGCAGCAGCAGCTTTCTTTATGGTCTGACTCTCACATTAGTACATGACTACCGGAAAAACCATGGCTTTGACAAGATGGTCTTTTGTAAGCAAAGTGATGTCTCTGCTGTGTAATATGCTGTCTAGGTTTGTCATAGATTTTCTTTGAAGGAGCAAGCATCTATGAATCCTAGCTGCATATTAAAATCACCAGCGAGAGAGGATATGGACTGGCTGGTAGTTGGGGAGAGGGGACTTGTTAACTAACATACACTTATACTTAGAACCAGCCACAAAAAATCAGATCAGAATGTCAAATATTGATCAGTCTGATCCCGATAAAGTTTAAGTGAATCGCTTAGTGTCAGTTAGTAAATAAGTCTCCCCCAGGAGGATGCTCTTCCTTTCTCCGACAGTTCTAAGCAGATCATGGCGCTAAACCAGCAACTTCTGTTGTTTTTGAAAAAATTATTTATTTCCTCTTTATTTTTGGCTGAGTTTGCCTTTTGTTGTTGTGTGGGCTTTCTCTAGCTGCATCGAGTGGGGGCTACTCTCTACGTGTGGTGTGCAGGCTTCTCATTGCAGCGGCTACTCTTGTTGCGGAGCACGAGGTCTATGCACAGGGGCGTCCAAAGTTTCAGCTCAGTACTTGTAGCTCACAGGCTCAGGGCGCAGGCTCAGAAGCTGGGACGTACGGGCTTAGGTGCTCCATGGCATATGAGCTCTTCCTGTACCAGGGCTCACACGTGTGTCCCCTGTGTTGGCAAGTGGATTGTTAACCACTGGACCACCAGGGAAGTTCTTTGTTTTTTTTTTTTTTAGAAATTATTTATTTGTTTGCTTCTCTCTTTTTAGAAATTATTTATTTACTTACTTTTGTTTGGCTGTACTATTTCTACTCTTAAATANACCCCTCGTCAAAGGTAAGGTGCAGTGGCTCTGCTGGAGCAGTCGTGAAGAGATACCCCACGCTCAAGGTAAGTGAAACCCAAATAAGCAGGGATTAGGAGTCTGCTATAAATATGGGGTCTCACTGAGGAAATGACAACAGAGGTAACTAGGGGAAGAGTACTCTAGTTAGAATAACAGCAGGTGCAAAGGTCCTGAGGCAGGGGCGACAGTAAAGAAACTGGTATGGCAACAATGTGAATGATAATGAGATTAGAGAACAGCCAAGGGCCACAACACATGCAGCCATACAGGCTGTTGCAAAAGAATTTGCATTTCATTCCTAGTTTGATCAGAAATTATTGAAAACAGGGAAATGTTAACAATATAATTCAATATACAAAGCTGCTCTAGCATCTATATGGTGTCTATATAAACTGTGGAAGGCCACGGTGGAGGCAGATAGACTGGCTGAGAGGCTATCCCAGTGTAGATGAATAAGCTGGGAGCTGGCTGTAGTAGTGGATGTGATAAATGGTTGGATTTAACATCTATTCTGCAGGTGGTGCCCTGTGGACTTACTGATAGATTAGATGTAGGGTAGGGGAGAAAAAAAGATGCCAAGGATGATTCTAAGGTTTTTGGTCTGAGTAACTCAATGGCAGTGCCATTTCCAGATCGGGTGGAGCTCTACATTGGCCACAATAAGTTCCAAATATCCATGTGTTGGGCATGGGGGCGGTATTCTCTGGTGGTCCAGTATTAAGAATCTGCCTTGCAATGCAGGGAACACAGTTTGACCCCTGCCCCAGCAAGATCCCACATGCTGAGGGGTAACTAAGTCTGTGCAACTACTCACAACTACTGAGCCTGTATTCTAGAGCCTGTGAGCTGCAGCTACTGAAGCTTGCACACCCCAGAGCCTGTGCTCTGAAATAACAGAAGCCACCGCAACAGGAAGCCTGCACATTGTAACTAGAGAGTAGTCCTTGCTCGCCCCAACTGGAGAAACCTCGCATGCAGCAGTGAAGACCCAGCACAACCAAAACTGAAAATTAATTAATTAATTAATAAAATAAAAAGATACCTATCAGGTATCTAAGCAGAGATGTCAAGGAGACAGTTGTATAAGTGGGTCTGGAGTTCAGAAAGAAGTCATTGCTTGCCATCAGTCTTTGGATGGTATTTAAAGCTGTGGAATTGGATGAGATCATCTTGGGAATGAAGAAAGAGGAGCATATGAGCATGGAGCCAGGGCACTCCAATGTTGAACCAAAGGCCCTCCCCCAATCTGCACATCGGGCTCACGTGGGGAACTGGAGGAAAAGAACAAGGAAAAGGCACCCCCGACCCAGATCAACCAGAGCAGAAACTCTGGGGGCGGGGCCCTGGAGCCAGCAATTCTCTTTAATAGTCCCCAGACAATCCTAACGCACAGCCAGGGTGGAGGATCATTGCTTTAGACTGCAAAGGCACAGCCAGCAAGGTAGGTGGGAAGTCTGGACAGTTTGTACTCCAGAAGCCAAGTGAAGACAGTTTGCAAAGGGAGGGAGTGATCAGTCCATCAGGTCCTGTTCCCATATAAAGGGAGGGGCGCGAACCTTGAGGAAAAGAAACAGGGGTGAAGAGGTAGAGACAAAAAGCCTGGGAGGGATCCACCAGGGAGAGTCAGAGCTTTTTTGGATCCTGCTTCAAGCAAATGAGGTATTTGTAAATTGACATCGATGGGGCAATTGGACCTTGAAAACAGGACGTATGATGACATGGAGGAAAAACTGAAGAGAGAAAAGAAGAGGAAGAAGAAGGAAGCAAGAAGAGAGACAGCAATACAGAAAACTCTGTTGACCAGCTTTGCCAACAGGGATGGCTGGAAAATGGGGGTGGAGTAAAGGGGCCAAGTTCTTGAACAGGAAAGACGGGTGGGATCCACAGCCCAGGGCAGGGGTGGCCACAGATGGGAGCCCAGGTGGGCTGGTGAGCTTGATGGTGGGAGGAGGAAAAAATTCTTATGAGAAGAAAATTTATAAAAATAAGCAAGGTCCCCTGAGAATGAAGAGAGAAACAGTAAGATTTAAAAGTAACTGTTTTGTTTTTAAAGCCATGGTTTCCTGAGAGTCCTTGAACTTAGGTCTCATCTCCAACTCCTGCTCCCGGACCACACCCTTACTGGCTAGGCTGCTCTGGGTCCTCCTGGTGTGCTCAGGCACCCAGGCCCCAAAGAGTCAGGCTTAGCCCATCCCAGACCCTCACGGCTGGGAGGCCGGCGCTCCCTGCGGAGCACTCTGGGAGGACGGGCAACCACGAGACATGGCCAAGGGGACATGGGGGTGGTGCACTCCTGCAAGCCAAGAAATGCCTGACTCAGAGCATTTTAATTAGGGTCAGTCCCACCCTCTGCTCCGGGCTGAAACAGCCTGGCCCTCTCGGCCTTGCCTCTCTCATAGATGCGTAGCCATGAAATGATTTTTAGTTTTATGGGTTTTTTTTCGTATCAAGAAATCCTTCCAGAATTGGTCCCTGATAGCTAACTTAAGGGCAGCTCTGACAGGTTAAAAACAGCCAGAAGAAAATGAGCCGGTTACAGTTGTCCTCCCATCTTTCTCCCTGGTCAGTCAAGACCCTTTGGTCAAGCCTCTTTAGGCCTTGATGCTGCCCAGCAAACAGACAGGGAATCTGGAATTTCGCTCGGCTGGCTACTCACAGGCTGTACAGGGTGGAGGGGGCAGAGGGGCATGGAGGAATCCCATTCCTATATTTCAGAGCAGGATAAAATCCCTGCCCCAGTAAAGCCAGGAGGGTCTCCGAGCCTGGAGAGACGCAGGGCTGAGGACATGCTCACTGAACCACCCAACCACTTCAGGCCTCCATCCTCGCTCAGCACACACCGACCTCGAATGCAGGAGTCCCTCCTGCTGCCCAGGGAGGAGGCCACCAGGCAACAGCAGCCACCCTAGTGGCTCCGTGGAGACCAGATGTATTTAGACGACAGTGTTTAGAGCAGCCTCCTCAGTCCAGGTCTAGGAAGTAGAAATCCAAAAGCAGAAGAGAACCCAGCTGAAGGGAGGGTGGACAGCTACCTGACCTCAGAGCACCTTTTACCTATTAAGCCGATGGCGGCCCTGGTCACACGAGCTCAACCCAGACTCAGAGCCACCATGAGCTACAGGACCTCCTGGGACACCATCTCTGGGGCTGCCTCTCTCGGGTTGCAGGTGTGCTGAAGGTGACGGACGAGGCCTGCATCTGCCTTGCCTTTGGGATTCTAGCCACCAAGGGTCTCCTGCTGGGTCAAACCATGCCTGTGGCCCTTGGGAACACTTGCTCTTCTTTCCAAGGCAGACATTTTGAGGACAGGCAGACATCAGGCCGTGTGATACCATCTATTACCTTTGAGGTCAGAATGGCCCCATATCTTGATGCCCAGGGAGAGGGACCCTAGGAGGGATCATCCTTGGCAGAGATGGCAGGAGAAGTGTTGGTGTGGCCACCCACCCTGATTCTGCACCAGCAGTTTGCACTGGCTTCAGATACTGCCTCTCATGAATCTGAAGACACGGCCAGGGCTTATCACCCACCTTCTCAAAAATAAATAGAAATAAATAAATAAAGCAGGTAGGCTAGAGTCTTCTAAGTCTTAGCAAAGCTTCTTAAGAATAATAATGCCTGCTTTACATGATCCAAGGAATGAGAGGCTACTGCCAATAGCATTTCTGGAAAGATGCTCCACTGGAATTGAAAGCAAGTCTGGGTGCAGGTCAGGATGAGGAAGTTTGGAATCTTAGGGCGGAAGAGACCTAGAAGCCACGTGGCTGCTGCCAGCTCCCGCTCCCATCGCAGTGGGATGCGGCAGCTCCACGGCAGGGTACGAAGATGGAGCAGAATCGTGTGTGCTGCGTGTTCTTTCAGGCCGCTGCTGACTTCCAGGTTGCTGGTGTTTGCCCAGGGACCTCTTGGACGGGGGGGGGCCTCATGGCATCTTCCTCTCCTGGAGCCTCTCATTCAGGGGGGTGTGGGGGGAGTTACAGTGAGTGAGGAAGAGGGTCTCAGTGATGGAACTTTACTGAAAGAGCTGAAAGTCAGAGAAATAACCACTTAGCCAGAACCCTCATCTCCTGGGCAGGGAGGCTGAGGTCCAGAGATGTAAGGACAGGCTCTGACCTCTTGGCTTTGCCTAGCGGTCCTCCTGCTTCACGGCAGCGTCCTGGTCGGGTGTGCTCGGACACCACAGAAGGAGCTATTACTGGAGCCCCTTCTGCTCCCATTCCCTCAGGGATAATGCAAAGGTCAGCGGCACCTGCTGCCACCATCTGGAAAGTACTCATCCCAGTGTCTTACTGAGGAGGGCAGAGCAGGAGGCGCTGGGCCACTCCCAGGGCTCTGTGGAATGGGAGCTGGGGGGACAATGTTGGGAATGTCCCAGCTGCTTCCTTCCTAGACAACATGAGAATAATGTCAACAGAGGCCAAGGCCCACTGGTGTCCACCGCTCCACCAATCCTGGGCAACCACAATGATTCTAACTCATTGTCCTCATTTAATCTCTCACCTGAGATCCCACCCTACCTTAGCCTGAAAATAGCTCATTTCCAAATGACAATCAATTATAGTAGACTGTTAACCCAGACATCATCCCCGCACAAGAACCAATCAGAAAGCCTGCGATTCAGAAATGACTGGCCTGGTTTCTCAGTGGGCATGAAAAACCTGGTCCTGCAGCCAATGGCCCTTCCCGGGAAAGGCTTGTGCCCAGGCTGGTGGCATCGTGGGACTGACTGGTACCCCTCACTTGTAGGGCTACATAAAGGGTATGCTGCTTGTTTACCACGGGCCTGCATTGTTCCTGAAGCAAGCTGGGTGAGATCAATGCTTCTTAACCATTCATTTCCACTAAATATACCTAATTATACAACTTTCTTTCCCGCCTCCCAAATCACTGCTTATTAGCCCCTCTGCCGGAGTTGGCAGGCTCTCGGCTTTACTGGCAGCTCTGTTCAAAGACATGCAGGGAAAAAGCACAGGTAGTTGGGGAGCTTCCTTGGTGGTCCAGTGGTAAAGAATCTGCCTGCCACACAGGTTTGACCCCTGATCTGGGAAGGTCCCACGTGCTGCAGAGCAACAAAGCCGTGCGACACAAGAGAAGCCACCACAATGAGAAGCCCAAGCACTGCAATGAGGGGAAAGCCTGTGCAGCAGTGAAGACCCAGTACAGCCAAAAAGAAATAATGAACAAAATTATTAAAAAAAAAAAAAAAAGCAGGTACCTGGGAATTCCCTGGTGGTCCACTAGTTGGGACTCTGTGCCCCTACTGCAGGGGGCCTGCATTTTATTTCTGGTTGGGGAACTAGGATCCCATAAGCCACACAGCATGGCCAAAAAAAGGAGATCAAACCAGTCCATCCTAAAGGAAATCCATTCTAAATATGCATTGGAAGGGCTGATGCTTAAGCTGAAGCTCCAATACTTTGGCCACCTGATCGAAAAGACCCTGATGCTGGGAAAGATTGAAGGCAGGAGGAGAAGGGGACGACAGAGGATGAGATGGTTGGATGGCATCTCCGACTCGATGGACAAGAGTCTGAGCAAGCTCCAGGACTTGGTGATGGACAGGGAAGCCTGGTCCATGGGATCTCAAAGAGTCAGACACGACAGTGACTGAACTGAACTGGGGTGTTAGAACAATGAGAGCAGTTGGGAACTGGCCTAGTTGGGCACAGATCTCTTGGGTAATTTGACAGAATATGTTTCCAGAAGCAGTTCAATACTCCTCTGTGCTGGCAAGGGAGTGTCCCAGTGTCCCTGGGTACCCTGCGTGTTCTGCCTTTGAACTCAGCACAGGGTTGACCCTGATGGAGGGCCCAAGGCCCCTCTTTAGAGTGGAGAGGAATATGCAAGAGGCCCTCCCAAGAGTCCCTGGGCAAACACCAGAGACCTGGAAGCCAACCAGGGGCCTGAAAGGACACACGGCATGCAGGATTCTCCACCATCCATGTGTCACTGCGCTGGAGGCAGAAGCTAGTGGAGACCCTGCTGTTTTCTGAGCGCTCACATTCAGGGTTGTGTGTGGCACCGGTGGGAGGAGGAAGGGAGTTTTTCAAAGCCTTGTTTTCAAAGCCTGGGAGCCTTCGCTGGCTCTGGGTTCATCTTTCACTTCCCCTTTCCCCTGTTGTAACTGCAACATGGCCTCAGCCGTACTTCCCCCACCTGGACAGCCAGATTGCTGCTAAGGAAAATGGCCATCAAGTCACCATCTAAACCACGACTTAGGTTGGGAGGACACTCCTGCCTCCTCCTAAGGTCTGTGTGATACAGTCAGAGGCTTTATTTATTATCATTTAAAAAAATGATTTTAGTTATTGATTTATGGCTGCCCTGGGTCTCATTGCTGTGTGTAGGCTTTCTCTAGTTGTGGCCAGCAGGGGCTATTCTGTACTGAGGCGCACGGGCTTCTCATCCTTGTGGCGTCTCTCGCTCTAGGGCGCTGGGCCTTCAGCAGGTGCAGCACTTCAGCGCAGCAGTTGTGGCTCACGGGCTTAGCTGCCCTGCAGCATGTGGAATCTTCCCAGACCAGGGATCAAACTCATGTCCCCCACACTGGCAGGTAGATTTTTAACCACTGGACCAGCAGGCAAGTCCAACAGTTAGAAACTTTAGAGGCTTAAAGTGTAACTATAGGGTTAGGAAGTGTGTTGAGAACTCCATGGATTACAAACCCATAATGGTTATTAAAGGACATCCAGGGGACTGAATGCATCAAGTGTAAGGATTCCTCTGCTCTGCTCACTCCCCTTCAGGTCAGTATGTCTAGATACTACATACCTCAGCAGTCTGCAACCCCAAAAACAAAGAACTTACAGTGATTTATTAGAGTATAAGCATAAATATATAATCAATTTGTATATTAAAAGATAAATACACACACACCAAAGGTAGAAGTGTGAACAGAGGTTGACTACTTTCAAAAATTACATGCAGATTTCAAGTCTACATTAGTTCTTCCCTTGTTCTTACATATTACTGGATTTTTTAGAATCTTCTACTTCCAGTTCTCAAGTACAGACACCCAAGGAGGAGGGTAGTCTTTAGGAAAGGAATATTTTCTTCCTTCCACATTTCTATAATGTTTGTGAATACTTAGAAGCAAAAGAAAAAGAAGATAACTACAAATATCTAAGATGGGAGAATGTCTGTGGTGCAGGGCCAGCTGCTTTGCTGAAAAGACAGAGAAGCTCTCGGGACCCTGGGTGGTTGTAACAGTGACCTGTGGTATGACCTGTGGCATGACCTGTAACAATGACCTGCTGGTAACAATGACCCTGGGTGGTTGTAACAATGACCTGACTGCTCAGCTCCAGCCAAATGGACGCTCCCAGAAACTGTCCTTACTCTCCTGCTTCAAACTGAAGTTCTAGGACATTCACACCACAAACAAGCCATGATGAGGAGGAGCACAGGGCTGGAAAGGGATGGTCACCTTAGTTCAGACCCCAGGGAGGAGAGCTCTGGGCCCAGGGTTGCCCACTCCAACCTTGCACTGTGGGGTCCCGGCTCCATCACCATTGAGGTCGCCCAGAAGAGCTTTTTATCTATGGAGGAAAAGCCCTGTTTGCTCCCCTATGACATAAGGGCACCCCCAGCCTCAGGGGCACCACACTCTCCTTGCCACGGTGGCAAATCGTGATGCCAGAGATGAGCAGTGAAGACCTGAACAGTGAGAATGACCCACCCAAGAGCCCCCTGCTGCTACTGCTGCTGCTAAGTTGCTTCAGTCGTGTCCAACTCTGCGCAACCCCATAGACGGCAGCCCACCAGGCTCCCCCGTCCCTGGGATTCTCCAGGCAAGAACACTGGAGTGGGTTGCCATTTCCTTCTCCAATGCATGAAAGTGAAAAATGAAAGTGACGTTGCTCAGTCATGTCCGACTCTTCGAGACCCCATGGACTGCAGCCTATAGGCTCCTCCATCCATGGGATTTTCCAGGCAAGAGTACTGGAGTGGGGTGCCATAGGGCACCTACATATGCCAACTTTCTCTTCCCACAATGCTCACACCCCAAATATCAGCTCCTTTCTTTCCACATTGAAACATCTTGCCCACTCTACCCTCACTCAATCTTAGTTTTTAGGCCTGACATTTCTGTCAGCCAGCAGCAGGCTTCCAGTTTTGCTGGGAATTTCTTTCCACAAGGGGCTCCAGCTAGATGAGTTTGAGGGGGACCCACAGGAACAGCCACTACTCCATCTGACACTTGGAGTGTCCACTGTGACTACAGAGATGGCTGGGGACTGCCCTGACTAACGGGGGCTGCTGCTGCTGCCAGATGGAGACCTGTTTCCATGTGGCCTCCATTCATCACATAGGGCTGTTCAATTTGGAGAAGCCCAATGCTAGAACCAAGGCACGGAGAAAGAGAAGGCCCGGGGTGGCCTGTGATGGGGCAGCAAGGACCACAGTTTCACTAGGCTTCAAACAGAGCCCTAACATCTTATAAAAGGATGGTGAAGTGAACAGGCAGGGCTCAGAGCAGTGACCGCTTCTCACTGGCGTCGCATGCTGGGCCTGGGTGGGGTCACTCAGGGGGTCAGGGGTACACTTAAGTGGTTCCTGCTTGAGGGCCCTTGGGCCCCTCCCACCCTCTTCAGGGAGCCTCTGTGCTGTGAGAGAGGACAGGGGCAGAGAGACAGCTACCAGTGACCTCAGGACTCGGGCAGGGGACGGGGAGCCCTTAGCATTTCTGTTTATAAAATGTGTGTGTGGATATTTATTATTTTATTAAGCTCTTTGACAGGGTGACTCAGGTCATTAGGGGTTTTCAGAATGCTTAAGATTTTCAAACTCTTAAGGGTTTTTCCATGAAGCCAAGAGAACAAAACTATTGATTGAAACCAAATGGTCAGTGTAATCCCCACACAGATCTAACTACCAGGCCCACTCTGGGAATGAGATGCTCAAGCTCATTTTTAATGTATAAGCAATCTAACCTCTCTGGAGTGGAAAACAGGAAAGACACAAGCCTCACCACCGGAGCCAGCTGCACGGCCAGGCGAGGTTGAACAGCTGCAACTCTAAGACCAGTATCTGCAGACCCCAAGTGGGAGACCCCTGCTCTGCACAGGGTGTGTGTCTGGCCAGAAATAGAAGGCCATTCAGAGCCCACCCCAGAGGGGCAATCCACCCAGAGTGAGGGCGGTGGGGACTTGGCCCGTCCTCTGCAGGAGAAGGCTGTCCCAGCCTGAGAACATTCTCTCAAAGAGGGGTTACTTCATCAAAATCCATTTATTCATCCTGTTTAAGGGGATCTAAACTGAAGCTGAGGAGGTAGAGAACTGGGGCCACTTTTTATTTTATTCACTTCTGAGGTATTTGTGTGTTTTTTAAAAAAGAACTACTCGTTTTCCTAGGCTAAGGTCTCACTCAACCATCGCAGTGTCCCTCCTGCAAGTCATGTTACCTCTTGAGGCAAGTCTTCCCTGACCGCTCCCCACCCTCGCACTCCCTCCAGCAGATCCCTCCTGCTCACCACCTTATCCTGCCTGGCCTTCACACCACATCACAACCAGAAGGTCTCTGTATTGGTTTGTGTGTATGCACACTATGTCGGGTCCGACTCTCTGCAACCCCACGGACTGTAGCCTGCCAGGCACCTCTGTCCACAAGATATCCCCAGGCAAAAATATTGGAGAGGGTTGCCATTTCCTTCTTCAGGGCATCTTCCCGGCCCAGGGATCAAAACTACATCCTTGCATCTCCTGCATTGGCAGGCAGATTCTTTACCAGCTGAGCCATCGGGAAAGCCCTTGAATTGCTCTGTCTGCTAATGTATCACTCTCCCCTCCTATTGGAATATCCACTCCACAGATCTTGTCTGCCATGCTCGCTTCTACCTTTTAGGGCCGAGGGCACTCAGGACAGAAGGTGATCAGCAAAAGTTTTTGAAAGTCAGGTTACCTGGACATCCGGTAGTATTAACGGGAGTGACTGCATTGGTTCCACTAACTGGCATCGTGCAAAAATCCAATGACAATACAGATTTCAAAACTATATGGAACCAGCCATCACACCAATTTCTCTGAACATGATCCCCAGCCTACTCTAGGGAGGCTATTTTTTTGCACAAATAGTAGCTCTGCGCCAAATCCAGCCTGCAACCTGTATATGCAAAAAAGGTTTAGGGGAACACAGCCACACCCATACATGTATGGATTGTCTGTGCTTGCTTTTGAGTTGAACTGAAGAGTTTCGACAAAGACCACATGGGCTGAAAATATTCACCATCTGGCCTTTGAGGAAAAGTCTGACAAACTGTGAGCATGAAGAAACAGAAGTGTAGTGTAAGACTTTGAAAACTACCCCAGAGAAAAGAACGGCAGGGTTCACACAGACACTCGCCAGTGCTAGCGGTAGCTAATATCTTCTACAGGCCTTGTTACGTGCAAGATACTGTGCTCTAAGATGTTTTGCTCTGAGTGTACCATCTCCTGTAATTTAATTCTCATTACAACTGTGAGTAAGTTCTGATTGCTGAGGCTAAATGAGGTCCAGTAATTTGCCAGGGTCAACAGAGTCAGTGACAAACCTAATTCAAACCCCAAACGAGGTCTGTGTGCTCTGAAACTTGCACTTCAAGCCACCATGCTGAACAGCTTCCATGGACAGCACTTTCCAGCCACAGTGGAGGGAGCTCTCAGCACTCTTGGGACTGGTATGTCTCCCCACTGTCCTCAGAAGACCACCCAGACGTCCCTGCTGCCTTGGGATACTTTGTTGTTTTTGTTCAGTCGCTCAGTTGTGTCCAACTCTTTGTGACCCCATGAAGGGCAGCACGCCAGGCTTCCCTGCCCTTCACTATCTCCTGGAGTTTGCTTATTGAGTTGATGATGCCATCCAACCATCTCATCCTTGGGGACGTTAAATGCCCACTATTTTCTATCTTAAATGCCCACTTCTTTTCTGTCTCTGAATTCTACTGATTTGTCAAGATTCTGTACAAGCTCGCCTTCTCTGAAGCTTCTCCTTGTCTGGTGATTAATTCTTCACCTAGTTAAAATTCTTCCTCCAATCAATATATGAACTGTTGGAGGGTAAAGTGAGCCTTCGACAGCGTAGAACCTTTGCTCAGACTGCAACCATATGCAACAGACATGCTCCTCAGAAACAAAACTCTCATGAAAACCACAGCCTCCCCTCCCCTGGAGAAGATGCTACTTAATAGACCAGTTCAAATGCCAGTTCAAAATGCCAACACTCCCTTTGACTTGGATGTCTCTCTCTAGCTGTTAACAAATTGGCAACCACAAGCTTTATCATATGCACCTGAGACGTTTCATAAGGAACGTTATCTTTCATTGTTATCATTGTCATTTACCTGTGCCGACTATTAAATTCTCCAATTCTCTCCAATCCCCACAAATCCTGCCTTCATATCAGCTACTGCATCTCTCATGTTACAGGGCATGTTCAGCATCACAAAATATAGATGTGAGAATAGTTGAACTCAATAAGGCTCTTGAGAGTCCCTTGGACAGCAAGATCAATCCTGAATATTCATTGGAAGGACTGATGCTGAAGCTCCAATAACTTGACCACCTCATAAGAAGAGCTCACTGGAAAAGATTGATATTGGGAAAGATTGAGGGCAGGAGGAGAAGGGGGCAACAGAGGATGAGATAGTTGGATGGCATCATCAACTCAACGGCCATGAGTTTGAGAAAACTCTGGAAGAGAGTGAAGGATAGGGAAGCTTGGTGTATTGCAGTCCATGGCATTTCAAAGAGTTGGGAATGACTGAGCAACTGAACAGCAACACTGCTTAGGGAGAATGGTTGTGCTTGGGGGCATCATTTCTGGGATGATGGCTATAGTTATTTCTTGCCGTAGGTGCTGGATACATGGATGTGCTCACTCTGTGAGAACCCATTCAACTGTATGTTTAGAAGTGTGGGTATATTCTATTTCAATAAAAAGTTCTCAAATATCCTGTGTAAACATAGCTTGCACATGTGGATTTTTTTTTTTTTTTTTTTGCAGAAATCCACACCTCTTTTATTCATGAAACATCCTTAAAAAGGATGGGTCAGACCATCTTACCAGAGGTAGCATGGAAGAAAAGGCAAAGCAACTCTCATGGTGACATATAAATATGTAGGTGAGACTGATGTTCAAGGTCATATCTGACCCCAAGACTGTGAGCCCTCAAAGCCTACCACTGTAGCTGAACTGATTCCTATTAGAAGCGGATACTCTGATTCTGAAAACCAAATGCCCTTCATGTGTGAGAATCAAAATAGTTTTCTGAAACACGACATACAAAGGAAGTAACAAATCTAAATGATATATAGCAATATTTAGGTGCTAAGGCCTTCAGCCATCTTCATACCTTGTAAAAGTGAAGAACTGTCTGACCACAAAGAGAAAAAGTGATCACTATGCTACACACTGAATGTATTTGCTTTTTAGTAGTGTCTGACTCTCTGTGACCATAGGGATTGCAGCACACCAGGCTTCCCCGTCCTTTACTGTCTCCCGGAGTTTGCTCAAACTCATGTCCATTGAGTCAGTGAAGCTATTCAATTATCTTATCCTCTGTTGTGCCCCCTTCTCCTCCTGCCCAAATGTATGCCCCTCCCCAAATTCAGATGTTGAAATTTTAACCACCAATGTGATGGTGTTAGGAGGTGGGGCCTTTGGGAAGTGATTAGGTCATGAAGGTGGAGCCCTGAAGAATGGGATTAGAGCTCTTATAAGAGACCCAGGAGAGCTCCTTCCCCCCAGACCATGTGAGGGCACAGGGAGAAGTCAGCAGTCTTCAGCCATAAAGACAGCCCTCACCATTTTTTTGTTGTTGATAAATCACTCAGTTGCATAAGACTCTGCCACCTCCATGGACTGTAAAGCTCCTCCTCCCAGGCTCCTCTGTCCATGGGATTCTCCAGGCAAGAATACCAGAGTGGGTAGCCATTCCCTTCTCCAGGGGATTTTCCCGACCCCAGGGATCGAACCCAGGTCTCCTGCATTGCAGGCAGATTTTTTACCATCTGAGCCACCAGGGAAATCCAGAACCTTCCATGCTGGGACTCAGTACTTTCAGGCTTCCAGCCTCCAGAATCATGACCAATAAATTTATGTTGTGTTATAAGCCACTCAGTCTTTGGTGGTTTGCTTTAGCAGCCCAAACAGACTAAGACAACTTTTGAAGACTGGGTTAAGCACCATGCTAAACACTCTACACACAGACTCTCAACAAATCTTCCCAAGAGCCCTGATTTTATCCCTGCTTCATAGATGAGAAACCAAGGCACAGAGAGGGTAAGGAACCTACCTAAGGTTACACGGTTATTCATTGGCAGGGCGGGATTGAGCCCAGGCCACCAGACTCCAGAATCCATGCTCTTAAACATGACACTTGCCATCCTCCTGTTGTGATGCACCTGGGGACAAGTTTCCAGTTTCTAGTGTGTGACATACCTTCTTGTCATGCTTGTCCAAGCACATACAATGATAAGAATCTTAGCCAACACACCCAACTCTTTCATAAGTGGCAGGCTGACTTACAGAGTAGATCTCTGCTCTCAAAAGATTCATGCTGACACACATGTCCAACCTCCTTCTACCTGGACTTTCCCCATTTATTTGTAAGTTAGAGATTAAAAATCAAAATGTGTGGCCTACCTGAAGCCACAATCAGCCCAGATTAGACTAGAAAGGTGCCTACCTGAAGCCACAATCAGCCCAGATTAGATTAGAAAAGTCAATTGTCTTCTTTTGTCTTCATTGCCAAAGATGGATTGCTTTTAGACAAAGTATCTGCTCATCCCACACTCCTTGAGTAAGCAAAAAACAATGCCCCACTGCATAAGCAAAGCTTAGGAAAACTAAAACTTTTGTCAGATGTCTACAATGCTGCTTTTAGTTTTACTTTTAGAGGAACATTATAGTAAGAGCACATTTTGAATCTCCTTTTCTTTTGAAGCCACATTGATCTTTATGAATAGTAAAATTGCTGGTCTATGTTGCTTTTGAGGAATTTAAGTGGGGATAGAGGGGAACATGATTGTTTAAACATAATGGTTCATTTAATGAATTATTTCATTTTGGAAGCAATCAATCTGATGAGTCTTCTCTTATCCCTCACATCATCCCCCCACGACCTACCCCAGTTTCTGAGACTATGGGGTGAACTAGGAAGTCAAATTAGGAAAACACTGCAACAATATTCCTCAAATGATGGTCAATTCTGGTTTGGTTTTAAGTGAATATGAATCCTACCTTTTGGCATGGGGACCCTTTCTCAGATGAGATGACTTCTTCATACAGATAGTTATTAATATATGCCTTTAATAGGTCATATTTTTTTCTCTACTTGGAATTGGGACATTGATCTCTCCTGCAGGGAGCACCACACTGTGGTGTCACCAAGTTCTATAGGTCTCTGTCCAAAATGCAAAGTACTTTAGTTCTCAATCAAAGCTCCGAAGTGAGCCTCTTCAAAACTGCCATCCTTGGGCAAGATTATTCAAGAAACTTCCCAGGACCAGAGGCAATGTCACCGCGAACTGGGAAGACTGGAAGCTGCTTGTCACGGGCCGTCACCCTGACTGCCGATTCCCCGAGATGCAGGCACAGGGCGGGTGGAGGGTGCAGCGACGCCGCCCAGAGATGCGCGGCAGGTGGGGCCCTCGCAGAGCTTTTTGCCGCTACGCTCAGAGCAGGGGGTCCTGGCGAGTGGCAGCCCCTCTAAGTGACGCAGGGACCCTGGGCCTGGCTGTGTGGAAGCTCCCAGGACGCTGACCTCAACTTTGTTCTGTAAAAATAGCTCAGAGGCAGCGGCGCTCACGTGAGCCGCCCCAGCTTCTCCATCGTCCCGGGGCTCCCGGCGGCTTCTCGTCCCCGGGGTCGCCGAGGGGAAGGGCGGAGTCCTGAGCCCGGGTGACAGGAGGGACCCGGGGCGAGCGACCCGAGGAAGGAGGGGGCGCTGGGTGGGGTCGAGGGCCCGAGCCGGGCGGGCCGGGCTGGCCTTGGGGCCGGGGCCGGGGCGGGCAGGCCGCGCTCACCTTCTTCACCGACAGCGAGATGTTCTCCAGAATTCGGTCCTTCACCTCCCGCGGCT
>SJXQ01001064.1:328580-399896 GCA_006408695.1 Aepyceros melampus
ATCAGAGTCTTTTCCAATGAGTCAACTCTTCGCATGAAGTGGCCAAAGTATTGAAGTTTCAGTTTTAGCATCATTCCTTCCAAAGAAATCCCAGGGTTGATCTCCTTTAGAATGGACTGGTTGGATCTCCTTGCAGTCCAAGGGACTCTCAAGAGTCTTCTCCAACACCACAGTTCAAAAGCATCAATTCTTCGGCGCTCAGCTTTCTTCACAGTACAACTCTCACATCCATACATGACCACTGGAAAAACCACAGCCTTGACTAGATGGACCTTTGTTGGCAAAGTAATGTCTCTGCTTTTAAATATGCTATCTAGGTTGGTCATAACTTCCTTCCAAGGAGTAAGCGTCTTTTAATTTCATGGCTGCAATCACCATCTGCAGTGATTTTGGAGCCTCAAAAATAATGTCTGACACTGTTTCCACTGTTTCCCCATCTATTTCCCATGAAGTGATGGGACCTGATACCATGATCTTCATTTTCTGAATGTTGAGCTTTAAGCCAACTTTTTCACTGTCCTCTTTCAGTTTAATCAAGAGGCTTTTTAGTTCCTCTTCACTTTCTGCCATAAGGGTGGTGTCATCTGCATATCTGAGGTTATTGATATTTCTCCCAGCCATCTTGATTCTAGCTTGTGCTTCTTCCAGCCCAGCGTTTCTCATGATGTACTCTGAGTATAAGTTAAATAAGCAGTGACAATATACAGCCTTGACATACTCCTTTTCCTATTTGGAACCAGTCTGTTGTTCCATGTCCAGTTCTAACTGTTGCTTCCTGATCTGCATGTAGGTTTCTCAAGAGGCAGGTCAGGTGATCTGGTATTCCCATCTCTTTCAGAATTTTCCACAGTTTATTGTGATCCACACAGTTGAGACCCCTCAAAGCTCAGACCCCGGGTCTCAGCCCAGAAACCCAGGCCCTTTGGCTTTGGGCAGCGTGGAGACCCTCTCCCAGGCCTGCCCACAGACTCCTGCCAACTGGCCCTCACCAGCCCAGGGTTCCCCACCCTACCGCCCAGTCTCCAACTTTTAGGCCACTCCGGGTCCTCGGTGCTCCTCCCCACCCCCAAAACACTCTCGTTTCAGCTTCATCTTCAGTTCCGAAGCCCTTGCTTGTTCTCACCCTTATCCCCTTCTTCAGCTGGTCCACATGTCCTGAGGACCTAACAGCCCCAGCCCCGAAGCCCACCGTAAGGATTCCCCTTCTCTCCACACACCCGCCTCCCCAAATTTGTATTTCGAAGCAAGCCACTTACACTTTAGAGTTCTCAGAGCCCTACCTGGCTCACTCATTCATTTGGTCCCCAAATAAGTATATTCCTGATACATTCATTAGTTCCTTTCTATTCTTTTTTCTTTTGGTCAATATATAGTCATTGTATTTTTTGTTCACTTTTTAAAAGTTGAGAAATACGCCATATATTAGTTTCAGGCATATGATGTGATTTGATGTAAGTATATATTGTAAGATGATTGGCACCCCTTTTACTCTCAAGATTCCCCCAATTCTCAGCTACAGGTCTCCAGTTTTCACTCTTCTCTCCTTAGGCTGCCCCTCCCTCAGCCTCTCAGTCACTCTAACACTGATCAGAAACACTGATTGTACAGTCTATTCTAGCTGGACTCCACCCAACACACATAAAAATGATACCTCTCCATCCCTCAGATTCCCCAGGAGAGACCCAAGATAGTAGTAGTTATTTTTTGGTTTTTATGAGACTGGATAAGGGGGCAAAAAGTAGGTGGCAAGGAAAAGGAGAGAGAAACAGATTGCTGTGTTTTATTACCACTGCAGGATCAGGATCAAGATCAAGGACAAGAGTTCTTAATACCAACAATGATGATGATGATAAGTGATGAGTACTGACTGTGTGCCATGAGCTGAGCTAAGTGCTTTCCATACATTTTTTTCACAAATCCTTGAATAACATTTCTGGTACAGGTGAAGAAATTGAGGGACGAGGGTAATTTGCCTAAAATCATAAAGCAAATGGTGGAGACCAGAAACCATTTGTACCCTTTTCTGAGCCAAGATCTCTTTATATTTCTTCCAGTAGTCATGTATGGATGTGGGAGTTGGACCATAAAGAAGGCTGAGCACTGAAGAATTGATGATTTCAAATTGTGGTGCTGGAGAAGACTCTTGAGAGTCCCTTGGACAGCAAGGAGATGAAGTCAGTCAATCCTAAAGGAGATCAGTCCTGAATATTCATTGGAAGGACTGATGCTGAAGCTCCAGTCCTTTGGCCACATGATGAGAAGAGCCGACTCATTGGAAAAGACTCTGATGCTAGGAAAGACTGAGGGCAGGAGGAGAAGAGGGCGACAGAGCATGCGATAGATAGTATCACCAACTCAATGCACGTGAGTTTGAGCAAGCTCTGGGAAATAGTGAAGGACAGGAAAGCCTGGCATGCTGCAGTTCATGGGCTTGCAGAGTCAGACACAACTGAGCGACTGTACAACAATTCTAGGAGGTAACCCTACAGGGACTTGGTCTAAGTCTTTAGAGAAAGAAGCAAAATCCCTAAACCCAGGGTATTTTCTGAGTTCAGGAAAATAGGAGATAATAGCCTCTGTGGAGCATAGAAGAGGGCAGAATGACAGGTGAGGATTGAGGCTGCAGTTACTGGACAGGTGAAGAAAAGCCTGGAGGCAGAGGAAACATTACTTTGAATTTGGGAAGAAAGAACTTGGTATCCAGAGATGTTTGTGGCAAATAGGAGGAAAGCAGGCTTGAATGACCCGTCGGTCTAATAGCTTTGCTGCACTCCCTTCCCACTCCACCCAAACTGGGTGCCTACAGGCCCCAACTTGTCTGATGCAACTCCAGCTTCTGAGAATCTATTCAGTCCACAGCAAGGAATGAGCTAGCTTTGAGATTCCTCCCTTATTTTAATAATAACAAGCCATCATCCAGGCAACATCTTCTGCTGGGTGCCACCTTCCTATGAAGTTTACTCATGGCTTGGGCACATGACAGCTTCAAAAGGTGTTATTATTACTTGTTATTAACAGGCCTGATGAAGGCGGTGGCATTTCTGGCTTGTTTCTTCTTCATGCATTGGGGAATGGTCAGATTCAATTTTTGACAACATTCAGGAGGAACTTATAGCCTTACTACCTAATTCCTTAGGCTTGTATAGGTATGTGAATGGATGGGAGAAGTGAGGTAGATTTTAGTCTCTTAAGACTTCTTGCAGGGAAAGGGAGGGAGTCCAGTGTGTGTGTCCACATGTAGATAATTGGCCTAGGCCCAGGTGGCTCAGTGGTAAAGAATCCGCCTGCCAAAGCAGGAGATGCAGGTTCATCTCTGGGTTGGGAAGATCCCCTGAAGGAGAAAATGGCATCCCATTCCCCTGGAGGAGGGCATGGCAACCCACTCCAGTATTTTTGCCTGGAGAATCCTGTGGACAGAGGAGCCTGGTGGGCTACAGTCCATAGAGTTGCAGAGTTGGACACGACTGAAGTGATTTAGTATGCACCAGTATTCTTGCCGAGAAAATCCCACGGACAGAAGAACCTGGTGGTCTACGGTCCATGGGGTGGCAAAGAGCTGGACACAACTGAGCAGGCATGCTTGCCCCAGAGCTCAAAATATGGAATCCATTTTTGCCTGCGAAAAGAAAAAGAATAAAGAGAGGGTGCCTGTCCATCCTCTTATTGGCATTCATTCAAGTTCAAAACTGAAACTTATTCATTTATTACACAAGACTTTGCTGATCATGTGGAAAGGGCATGAGACTCTGAGGCATCCAGAGTCAAAAGCCTCAACTGAGTCACTCTAGGGCCCTAGGAAAATCTTAGTTTCCAAATCAGTGACACAGGACAAATGATCTTTTTTTTTTTTTAAATAATATTGTCTGCACCTAAGTCTACTGCCGAACACTGTCAGATGAGGAAGAAGTTGGGAAGGCAGGCGAGATCATAGAAGTAACACAGACCTGGACTACCAGGTCTCCTCTGTTATTCTTTCCAAAAGTGTGTACTGCCTGAGAGAGGAAAAAGAAAAAATTCCGGCAACTATAACCTTAAAAGACAATTGGACAAGACTGTTTTAAAAAAAAAGTGGAAGAGGTTTAAGGGACCAATTCCTCCCTTCCCCCGACTCAAGGCAAATATATTTATATTCCTAGAAGGGGGAGTAAATATTTCCTTGGCCTTTAGGCTTGTGAAGGTGCTCTCTGTCTAAGAAGGGAAGAGAAGGGACTAATTGTTAAAAACAGCGATGGTCCAGGTTCCCATACCTTAACTCTGATACCTGCACGTGCAGTCAATCTGCAACTCTAGGCCTGGGTAAACTAACACACGTACGTGAACGTGAAGTCGCTCAGTTATGTCTGACTCTTTGCGATCCCATGAACTGTAGCCCACCAGGCTTGGGATTCTCCAGGCAAGAATACTGGAGTGGGTTGCCATTTCCTTCTCCAGGGGAACTTCCCAACCCAGGGATCGAACCCAGTTCTCCCACATTGCAGGCAGACACTTTAACCTCTGAGCCACCAGGGAAGCCTAGGGGGTTTTATTTTAAAATGTTGAACACCTGGGAAGTTCCTGGCGATCCAGTGATTAGGACTTGGCACTTTCACTACCGTGGACCCAGGTTCAATCCCAGGGGCAGGGAACTAAGGTTGTGCGAGCTGAAAAAAAAAAAAAAAACTTTCTGTCCCTTCCTCCTTATTGTCCTGCCAGCAAGATGGGTTGGTGAAAACTGGGATATCATTCAACTTCCCTGCTTCAGAGCCTCCGACAGCTTCTCATCAGAGCATTTGGAATAACACCCATTCTCTTCTCAGGCCTCCAAAGCCAGAGCTGATCTGATTCAGCCTCTCTTTCTGACTCATCTCCAATCTGTCTGCTGGTGTGTGCCTGCCCCCGCCAACCTTCTGCTTCTTACACAAGCTTGTGTGTTCACATCTCAGGGCCTTTGCTGGGAAAGCTCTTCCCAGTGTGGCAGAGGCGTCGGGCTGTTCATCCAGAACTGCTTGCTCCACAGTGACAGCACTGTAGCCAGGCAGTGCTAGTGTATTTCCCAGCCTTCTTTGCGGAAGGCATGACAATATTATCAGGTTCTCTCCCAGGGCATGTAAACAGAAATAAGTGATCCACTTCCTCCTCCATGTTCTTCTTTCACCAAGTAGGATGAAGCCAAGGGGATGTCAGACTTAGAAGAGCCTTGTTCCCTGAGCACTGCCTGGGTGAGATCTATCAACCAGGAACACCTGTTTGGACTAGATAGCACAGGCAAGATTAAAACTTGGTTTGTAATAAATTATTAGAATTTCTGGCTTCTTTGTTCCCTCAGCCTAACCTGATGCAATACACCCAAGATTCTCACCTGGGGACTTCTCTGGTGGTTCAGTGCTTAAGATTCCATGATCCCAGTACAGGGACTGGGTTTGATCCCTGGTTGGGGAACTAGACCCCATAAGATGCAGCTGAGACCTGGTACAGCCAAATAAATATTTTAAAAGCCTCACAGGGCAGGAGTCTCCTTGTCAGCCAGGTCTCAGTTTAAATATTAGCTTCTCAGAAGACTTTTCTCTCTGATGGCTTTACTCCACATGAAGTAGCCTCTAGTCCCTTATAGCATGCCAATCTCCTAAATTTTCATTTTAGGATGTATTATTACCTGTGTTTTCTTGTCCGTGGTCAGGCTTCAAAGACTCTGTTAGAATGTAATCTCTGCAGAATGTGCACTTTGGCTCAGTTCATGCAATGCTGCATTCATAGCACCGACTCAAGTGACATTCAGTGTTTATTGACTTAGTATCTTCTGATTAAATTTTAATTCAATAGAGATGCAGAAAATTTTTCAGCTAACCATAGAAGTAAAGGCTGCTTCTCTTTACATCTGATTTGGGCCTTTTCTATTCTAGGAAGATAATGGGTGAGGAATTATGGCCCAAGTCGGTACAATCATTATGGAGAGGTGCTGTTTGCCACAGTCCCAAATTAGTCTTAGACGTGGGTGTAATAAAAATACTACCTCACAGGGAAGTCTTCATACTTACTAACCTCATAATGTCATCTTTCCTTCTTTTTTTTGGCCACACTGTGAGGCTTGTGGGATCTTAGTTGCCCAACGAGGGACTGAACCTGGACCCACGGCAGTGAAAATGCTGTCTTAACCACTGGATTGCCAGGGAATCTGTCACCCATCGTTTAAAATCCACATTAAACTCAAGGTCTTCCCAGGTGGCGCTAGTGGTAAAGAACCTGCCTGCCAATGCAGGAGATGTAAGAAATGAGGGTTCGATCCCTGGGTTGGGAAGATCCCCTGGAGAAGGGAATGACAACCCAGTCCAGTATTCTTGCCTGGAGAATCCCACGGACAGAGGAGCCTGGCAGGCTAATCTATAGGGTTGCAAAGAGGCAGACATGACTGAAGTGACTTAGCACACAGAAACCCAAGGTCAACAGTCATCCCAGGCTAGAATCCCTAAACCTGCACACTAACTTCAATGACCTGGCTGGGTTTCAGGTCATTTTTGTCACTCCACTCATGAGCCTTTGAGGCAGCCTATTGGTATTCATGGGTTTATAACTTCAACACATATCTGAGGGCCTGCTATGCATAAGGCAAAGCTCTAGGCATTGGGAGACAGTAGTGAAAAGGAGACAAACCCCCACTCTCACGAAGCTTACATTTTAATGGGGAAAAAAGATAAGAGATACAAAAGCAAAATGAAGAACATGCTAGGATGTGCCGGTGTTGAGAAAAATGAAGGAAAGTGACAAAGATAAATTAGCTAAAGAAGGCCTTACTGAGGTGGCATTTGAGTAAACCTAAAGGGAGTGAGAGAAAAAGCCGTGGAGGTGCTCAGGGAAAGGACATTCCAGATCAAGGAAAAGTCAGAGGCACATAGGGGCCTTGGAGGCATTCTAAGGACTTAGGCTTTTACTCTGAGTGACATTAGGGCCCATTGAGGGTTTAAGGAAAGGTATGATCTAACAGAATCATGCTGGCCGTAGTGCTAAGAACATTCTGTAGACAAGGGTAGCGGCAGGGAGACTTACTACAATAACTGAGGTGAGAAGCGATGATGATGATGCCTTGACCAAGGTTTGAGAAATGATCAGATTTCGATTATATATATAATATGTATTTGGCTGTGCTGGGTCTTAGTTGCGTGGGATCTGTTCCTCGACCAGGGGTTGGACCCAGGCCTCCTGCATTGGGAGTACAGTGTTTTAGCCATTGGACCACCAGGGAAGTCTTCAACTATATTTTGAAATGGAACCAATAGGATACAGGTGGGTTGGATGCAGATTGTGAAAGAAAGGAGTCAAAGTCTGACTGAACACCTGGAAGGATGAAGCTGCCATTGACTTCTCAGGGGAAGCCCGAGAGGAGCAGGTTGGGGTGGGTGGTGGAATGTTTCTGGTTCAGGGAATTTCTATTTCAGATACCTGGAGTTGAACAGGGAAAATGTTAGTAACTTTCTAGGAGGAACGAAGCCACTCTAGCTCTTCTTTTTAGACAAAACTCACAAATGCGGACTGGTAAAGCTATGGTCTTCCAGTAGTCTTGTATGGATGTGAGAGCTGGACTATAAAGAAAGCTGAGCACTGAAGAATTGCTGCTTTTGACCTGTGGTGTTGGAGGAGACTCTTGAGAGTCCCTTGGACTGCAAGCAGATCCAACCAGTTTATTCTAAAGAAGATCATTCCTGGGTGTTCTTTGAAAGGACTGATGCTGAAGCTGAAGCTCCAACACTTTGGCCACCTGATGCGAAGAACTGACTCATTGGAAAAGATCCTGATGCTGGGAAAGACTGAAGGTGGGAGAAAGGGACGACAGAGGATGAGGTGGTTGGATGGCATCACTGTCTCAATGGACATGAGTTTGAATAAGCTCCAGGAGTTGGTGATGGACAGCATGCCAGGTGTGCTGCAGGTCCATGGGGTTGCAAGGAGTCAGACACGACAAAGCGACTAAACTGAACCGATAGTTTGTTAATCCTATTAGGACACTAATAGTTTGGAACAGGGAAGCAGTATCTGTCGACAATTTATCCCTTTAAGATGAAGTTATGTTCTGCTTATGGAGAAGGCAATGGCACCCCACTCCAGTACTCTTGCCTGGAGAATCCCATGGATGGAGGAGCCTGGTGGGCTGCAGTCCATGGGGTCGCTGAGGGTCAGACACGACTGAGCAACTCACTTTCACTTTTCACTTTCATGCATTGGAGAAGGAGATGGCAACCCACTCCAGTGTTCTTGCCTGGAGAATCCCAGGGACAGCAGAGCCTGGTAGGCTGCTGTCTATGGGGTCGCACAGTCGGACACGACTGAAGTGACTTAGCAGCAGCAGCAGCATGTTCTGCTTAATCTGCATTTTGAAATTTATTACTATGTTCTTGAACTTTCCCCCCATCCCTCTGTATTTCTATTTTTAAATGTATATCCTTTTTATTTTCCTCCTGCAAGCTGTAGATTCCTGCCGAAAATCCAACTAATTTTCATGATGCTTGTAAATCTCCCCCACCTTAAAATACAGATGCAGTGAATTCCCCTTTCTCTGTACCAAAGGTCTAGAATTCTTTCCACCAATGTTTCACAATTTCCTCCACTCGTATCAGGTACTAGAAACATCATTTCAAATGAACTGATTATCAAAAGATTGAGATCTGAACAATGGAAAAATAATTAGTACTTCTTACCTCCAATTAGAAGTAGCTTTGGCTCTCAGCATTCTGATAGTCAAGTAAAAACAGAACAACGGGGAATGTGTCTAGACTGCTCCCTGTATATATCAGCTGATCCATGTACACTGGCTACTGCTTAGTCAGTCATGTCAAACTCTTGGTGACCCTTTGGACTGTAGCCCACCAGGCTCCTCTGTCCACAGGATTTTCTGGGCAATACTGGAGCAGGTTGCCATTTCCTCCTCCAGGGGAATCTTCCTGACCCAGGGATTGACCCAAGTCTCCTGTGTCATCTCACATCTTTACCTGCTGAGCCATCAGGGAAGGCTATGTACACTGGAAATCCTCTCAATAAGGGCCCCACAGCACACACTCATGCAAAACACATTAACTCCACATTAGTTAACACCCAAGGGTGTTTCTAACTTACTCATGAACCCCTATGACAACCCCAATAGTCCCCATTTTATAGATGAGGAAACTAAGGCACAGAAAGGTTAGAGAAGTTACCCAAAGTCACACAGCTGTTAAGTGGAAGGTTACAATTCACACCCAAGGACCCTGCTCTAGAGACTAGTCTGAGCCACAAAGCCCTGTCACCAACGTTGTTTCTGTTGCTGTGCATCACTGCTGAGCAGTCACCATTTCACATCAGCAGCTGGCCATCCACCTGCAGTATTTATCTGGAAGCGGCCCACTTCTTCTGGTGTTTAGGATCATGGCCACAACTCACAGTGCCTAGGCATTATTTAAATGGCCAGGAGACAGAGACAAGGACAAAAGTAACCAACCATATCCATTTAAAAGAAAACTGATCAAACAAAAGAGTCTTACGATAAAAACTTTATTGTCTTAAATATCAAATGTTTTACACGTCACTTTTTTCTTCAGAAAGTTCCTAATAAAAAAAGGAAAATAAAATAAAAGTGTTTTGATTACTTAGGGCTGACTTACATTTCAGTATGTGACAACTCAAACCCAAATGCATCCAGCTCACTCAGCGGCAGGCAGGTCCTGCGTCCAGCCCCTAAACCAATGGCACAATGCAACCAACGGTGGGATTCCTGAGTTTGGTTCCCTTAAGTTCTCAGAGTTTCCCCAACTCTCACAACCAAAGCCTTATGGGAGTGAGAGAGCTGTTGGCAAGCCTATCTTGCCAATCAGCCTAGTTCTTGTAAGATGCAGTAGTCTCAAAGCTTAAAGAAAAATCAGGAAACCAATAAAAGAACAATTCCAAGAACAAGAGGGAAAAGAGGGGTTTCTATTTGCTAAAATTTGCCAAAGATGGCTACAAAACTGGTAAACAAACCTTATTTGAGTGCAAAGGCCATTAGCGCAACTTGCCATGGAAATGAAATTTTGAATAAAAATGAGCATTCAATGTTCATTGTGGGTGCACAGTTTAAAAAAAAGCAAATAGTATGCTGAATTGATTTGAATATATAGGAAACTAGAGAGGTCTACCTTTCTTTAAGCCACTGATGCATCCTTCAAGGCTGAATGTGAAACAAACTCCTGGTAAACAAAATAATTTATTAGTTATCTTTCTAGGAAAAAATCTACTGCACAACTCTTTCCCAAGTTAGCTAATGAAGACCTGTTTATGGTACATATGAAGAGAAATATAATTCTGTAAAAATTATTCTAATTTCATATTCCACACCCCCACCCCAAGTCTCATTTTAGGGAAATTTCCCATCTTCTACACCCTTTCACCAACTTTCCCTGTATATTTCATTCTGTAAGACTGTGCTCTAAAACTTATCTGCTATACCCTCTCACATTTTAGTCCCCAGGTCTAGATTACCAGTATGAAACTGACAAACCTGCAAGGATATTCTAATTGTAAACTTCAGAAGTCACTGTAGTTAAGGTTCAGAAATTCTACCTGTATCCTCAGGATTATCACATACATGGTGATGGGCTCAAGAATGTCCTTTTGATGGAGCTGTCCCGCAGAAGTTTGGCAGAGGCCTGAATTTTCTTGTAAATAAATTCTGCCCCTCATCTAGTCCCAGAACCATTGCTTGCTACATTCTCTGCTCTAGAGTTCTATTTTCACATTTTGCACTCAACTGCTTTAAAACAGCAAATGTTCCAGAATTCTCTGCTAAGTCTTGATGACCCAGATGGTTAGTATTTCAGAGCAGCTGGCTCAAAGACGGCAGGAAGGATGCCACAGCAGTCCATACTTCTACCCTGCATGGAAGGAGGTCGTGATGGAAGGAAAAGTTGACTGTCACTGGTGCACATTAGGTCATCTTCCATTTATTTGTACTTTTATTCTGCCTGTTCCCCCTCCACCAACAGTGTAAATTGAATTCTGTCCTTAATCTCTTCAAGTATTTCTACCAAATGTTAGAACATTTTTTGTTGGTTTCTCCAATCTTATTTTTTCAAAAACATTTTTAAGAGTAGTTTTAGGTTCTCAGATTCTAATTCCATTTTGAGCCTGCTTTTCCATTTTCTCTGAATTTGAACCAAATCATCCTAGTACGACTTTTAAAATAAATGATGCTAATAGGCAAAAATAGATCTTGCACTTGAAGCTAAGATTTATTTCATGTCTCTTGACGAGATGATAGCTTTACAGGGCAGTTTCCAGTTTGTTTCAGTACTGCTGTTATCCTCAGTGCTCACCAGTCACTTAATGTCTCATGAGTGAATAACAAATTCTTATTCCAAGATTCAAACTGTAGTCTGAGAGTAACAGTTCATTGTTCAAACAGGTTTTCTTGAATTTCTTTTGCTTTCACCACTGTAATACTGATAGCACAGCAAAGAACATAATAAACACATAGAAACCATTTTTGCTTTTTGTATGCCTGATGCAAAAAAGCCATGTCATAATACTTCTTTGGAAATCTAATCCTTCTGGGAAATCAAATGATTTGGTGCAGGATAACTCAATCAACAATAAAGGTGAGCCCTTAGGACACTCCATGCATGCCTATCTCCAGGAGGGCCATTTTCAGACATTCTCCACCCTTTCCCACCCCAACTTGAACTTGATGCCTCTGCTATTTGGAGAAACTAAGGCACAAGAGAAAATCAAGCACATCAAAGGTTCCTCCCTTAAGTTCTATGATTTATATGATTAACTCCCAAGTAACATCCATCGAGGGAACACTACTGGGGAACCTGAGCCATGATTTGACATTTCTGGTTCTCAAGGACATGCTTTGAGTTTATCTTGTTGAAAATCGGCATGTTTAAATCTTTCAGAAAGAAAGCAGCTATTTTAAATTATGGATCTCCTAACGTGAAAGGTAACCTTCATTTTCTCAGAAGGGGAACTCTTTGAGAACTGTTTCTAGTTCAGCCACAGACTACACTAAGTCACCAAACTCAAAGGAGAAATTTGCCTTTTGGTATTTGTGCTAAAGAATGCATAATCCAGTTAGCTCCTCTTATGATATGCTACCAGTGATAGCAAGTTGGAAACATGCAGCAGTTCAATTGCCTTGCTTACACTCTCTGCAGGTGACAGACAGGAAAAGGAAATCAGAATGTACTGCAACTCTTCTGGCCAGTGACTTGCAAGGCTGTTTTTTATAAACATGGTGGGATAAAAGTCTTCACCATGACTGAAGACTGTTATTGAAGATTAACAAACGTTTGCTTTTTAATCTATGTAAAATTAACTGCAGGATATCTATCACACATGTATATATAGACACAAGTTAATGGTTATAAACCAACCCAAAGTTTTATGGCTTTTGCTAGAGATAGAAAAGCTGTGCTAAGGGAAAAACAGGCAAATTCCACCTCAACTGGTTATCATAAAATCAGTAACACAAAATCTCATATATCTTTTCATGTAACTCTTTCACTGGAGAAACCCTTTGGGAAAAAATACACGGTGTGTGTCTCCCTTTGTATTGGAGCTCTGGAAAGTTTTGTAGGCTGCAAGCCAGAAAGGTTTTCACACACATTTACCATCTATCTAGTTCCCTTTGCCAAGCAACTGATCATCTTTATGATAATGGATAAAGCCCAAACGGTGGGATGAAGGCTATTAGACAATGTCTGGATGCCTAAAGAGGTACAAGTGGAAATAATTCTTACCAGTGACAATGGCAAAATCTAGAGCCTATAGCTGTCTGGTTACCAAACACATTTTTACACACGGGAACCAACTTAAAGGAAATCTTCTCTCTTTGATGAATAAGCAGACACCACTCTTGAAGGTAAGCACTGTTCACAAGGCTGTCCATTACTGATTATGACAAAAGAGCTATCCAATAAAGCAGCCAAAATTCGTAATGGCTGGCCTCACCAGTTCTGCTGGCAATCAGAGGAGTTCACAATGATTTTATCTTATTCTTGGAGAAGTTAAATCTCTAATTTCTGCACTTTGCATAAAAATTGACAATGAAGGTTCACTAATGTCATGTTCCTTAATCCCTTTTGTGTTTTTAGAACTGCTAAATTTAAAAATGATTCAAAATCCTGACAATGTCAACAATTTTTACTTTCACACAAACAATGGATGGGAAGATTTTAAAAAAATCAAAAGCAACTATAAGTTGAAAAATAAATGATGAAAAAGGACAGGGATATTTGGCAAATAGGTTAAGCTCATCCAAAGTATTCCTAATAAGAATACGTGTACAACTATAGCCTATTGAATTTTCTCCTAGAAATAAATATACATATACATACAATAAAAGCTATTGTAATGAAACCTTTTCTGGACTGGTATTCTATAGCCCACCTGGGATCGACCCCCACATCTCCACACTGTGAAAATTCAGTGGTTCAGTCTCTGAGCAGTGTTGAGAGGAACTGCTTGAACAGAAAACTAAGAGGCCCATCTTTAATAAAGGCCTTTTGGAGGAGTCTATTGTCATCAACAAGCCCTCCCACCCTACACTCACCCCACTTTGTAACCCTAAAGATTGATAAGCTCAGAATAAATTCCCAGTCATTCTCATAAAGCAAATCAGGGGCCCATTGCATGGCTACTAAATTTTGTTTCAATCATAGCACCACTACTTAATTGCAGTCACAGCTCTAAGAGCTGGTTGACAGAAATCCTATTAGCAGGTTCCTAGTGCATCTTATATCTTTGGCGTAGGGTAGGCAAAAGGGTCTACAGCACAGGATTGTCTAAAAGAACACTTTAAAGACAATCTGGTTAACTTGTTTCAAGCGCCACCCTGAACACAGTAAGCGAAAACTCTTTCTGTCAACCATTTCCTAACTTCAGAGAATCATGAGGAATCTATGCGACTTTCTATCACACCACTCATAGCTCCTAATACACATATAAACATCACAGCAAAAAGAAAGAAGATGGAATAGGATAGAAGAGCAATGTCTAAGTGCCCCCAAATTAAGATTTAAAAAACTCCTGAGATATGAGCCTCCATTTTTGATTGTGCTCAATGACGTAGATTTTGACGGAAAAAATAACTCTCAAAGAGAGTAAGACTTTAGACAAAAATCACTTAACATTAAAAGTTCACAAATCACCCTTCTGAAGCTTCTGTTTCAGATACATTGCAAATCATCACCTGGAATCAGGAATTATCATTCTCAAAATTCTCTTCAATAAAACCAGGACTTCAGATTCCTGCTAGGTATATAAGAGTTTATCTTTCAGGAAAAAAAAAAATCTAAAATCTACCCAGTAGAATTATGCACAGTGGGGCCCACAGGACAATGATTTCCAAGGGCTAGTCCTCATATAAAAAAAGGCCACAATAAATACATCTATATACTATGCCCCACTCTATCTTGACATGGTAAACACAAATATGACAAATCTTGCTTTAAAAAAGAAACTCCTGAGGAAAGAAAGGGATGGAAAACTCTACCAAGGCCACTTGAGTCAGAAACTCCAATTATTATTTCCACTGCCATGAAAGACACTCACCAAATAGACTGACCATTCCAAGCACCAAGATGAACCAGTGACAAGGTTATTACACTTGAATATTTCACTCAGAACACAGCTCAAACTGAGCTTTAGAACTTCCTAGAAGATGAGTTTGGAAAGGAAATAAACTGCTGGCAACCAACCCATCAGCTGAACATAAGTTCACCATGAGTCATTAAGGGTTGAGATGTGATCAGTGAGATGCTACCAAACCCAATCACTAGTAAATTCCAGTGTTTACAGCATTATTTCACTCACAACAGTTGTTGAAACATCATCAACATTGGCAAATGCGATTACAGTTTTTCCTTTTTTTTTAATCTGGGTAGCACCATATAACACTCTGATGTTAATTCCCTCACAAAATCTCACCCAAGGTATCTGGCAATCCATGCAGTAGCCTGTGATGTATGAAGCAGCCCAAGTTTTAAGCCCTCCCAACTCACTGCATTAAAATGTCAAATCCTAACCACACCAATGGAAACATGCTACTCCAGGAAATATTCTTGAACTATTCTTCAATTTCCTGTTACAACCGATGAATCATAATGCATTCCAAACATCAAACCATGTGATCAAGTTTGTAAACCAAAAAATGAGTCAATAAGCCATACCTTGCCTATAGCACAGACACAGCCACATCATGCTTTCAGCTGCATGGGTGGTGGGATTTTCTCATGGCTTCTGCTTTTTAAAGCACTCACTCTCATTTTAAAAGGGTATGCTATACACAAAACCATCAATTTTATTCCAGAATACATCATCTTAATGATAATAAAAAGCTCTGTGTGCACATACTGCCAATACATTTAAAAAGGCCCAAATTTAACAAACAGGATAGACAAATTCATCAGACAAGAGATCATAAATTACTTTGGCCGAAAAAAAATCTAAAAAAAAAAAAAAATCTGGCTCAACATTCTGCTTGCAGGTTTCTACATATACTGTATATGTGGTGAGTGTGTGTGTGTGTGTAGATATACATTTTTTTTTTAAAGGGAATAGAGTATGGTCTAGCCCACTTTTCCATGGTTACGTAGGAACTACAATGTTCTTTGCTAGCAAGACAAGAAGTGCAAGGTCTGCATTTCCGCCAACTCGATGCAAAGCCCCAAGAGCTTCCTGCAAAGTAAAGCCGGCACGGAGAATCCGGTCAATGTCTGCAGCAGGAAAAATTAACGGTGCAAGAAAGGAGGGACTTGGTGACGGATGGCTGGTAGATGGTTCAAATCCTAGAAGTGGCCCTGTAGCTTCAGGACAGACATGTTCCCTGGCCTCAGGCCTGTCTGTCACTGGATTCTGAGTGCCCTGACCCAAATCTTTAACCAGGATGCAAGCGGGTGATGAGGACTCAGTTTGCTCCGAAGTCTGATTGAGTGTATCCTCCTCATCTGCTAACAGTCTGGGTGAAATCTCTATACCTAAGGTGCAATGTAGTTGATTAGACGCTTCTGCTGAGACTACAGTAACAGAATTACTCTTGTTTACTGACTCCTTGGACTTGGGGACACCTTCCTTGTCAGTTAACAGGCCATCACCTGGACCACTCAAGTTAACAGTGTCTGCATCTTCCACTTTGTCTGTTGATTCTTCTGTCTTCACTGGTACCGATATGGCCTGATGACGGGAGACCTGTGAGCACTGTTCACTCTGGGTTGCTGTAAGACGGTCATTTTGGGTCCATCTTTCAGAAAGGTCCTTAATACCTGTTTGGCCCTCAATTACTGTCTCTGATTGACAGATACCTTCTTCAGATGTGTTTTCTGAAGCTGGTTTACTACTAATGACCAAAAGTTCATGAAGTTCTTCAAGGCTGCCGTTATGGATGAGCAAGATTCCTCTGTTGACTCTACAGAGGGCTGACAACTGCCACAGAGATTTATTAAAGAGGAAGGGCGAGCCTCGCGTTCTTTACTTGTTTCAGACATTTCAACATTACTTTCTAGAAGCTGTAAATCCTGAGTAGAAATGAAATTACTTGAAATTTCAGAGGAAGGGTTACATTTTGATGTTTCTACTTCCATCAAGGGATTATCTAAGATGAGATCAGATGCACCAATGTTCTTGACATTGGTATTCTGACCTCCTGAATTCAGCACGGCAACTAGGGACTGTTCGACAATATCTACTTCCATAAGTGTTTCTGAATTTGAGCAGCCAAGGCATCTTGAAGGTAGAGTATCTTTCCCTGTAACCGGAAGGTCCACATTCTGCTGTAGCCTGTCTCCTTTCATTGCAGCTTCTAAACCAGCACTGCTTTGTTGCCTTTCTCCAAGAAGTTCAAGGTCCCCTGTGTGACAAAGATGGTCTTGGTCATGTGAAGCACTCTGTTGTATAACCTCATGCTGTTCATTCCTTGGTTCTTCGTGCTGCTGAAGGCCACTCACCTGACTTGGGTCCTGATATTCTGGGTGACAACCTTTCTCCCTTGGGAGCCTCTGCGGTTCTTGCATCCCAGTAGTTGTGACAGATAAACTAGCTTCCTGTCTTGTGTGGAGATGAGATTTGAGGCCCTGGGTGCTTCTTTCAGCAGATTTCTCTAGATGATCTGCAACAATGGCTTCTTCGAGTGAATTCTGCAAAGGCATAGCTGGACTCTGGTTTGCTGGAGCACTGTCTGCTGAAGGAGCACAGTCAGAAAGATCCTGTGGAGGAAGATGTTCTTTCTGCTCAGAGGTTATCTGGAATTCAGCTGAAGCCTTCAAAGCCTTCACAGCTTTAGGTTCAATGCTGTCTGGGTCACTGGGCTGGATAGGGCTGACTGAAGCAGAGACAGAGTGAGCAAGACTTGGAGGATTACCAATCTCAGGACTCAGTCCTGGAGGATGGCTTGATGGTTAAATCCATCTGAAGTTGGTAATGATGACATTCCCAGTGAGGTAGTTTCTTTACCGCTTTTCTCTACAGAGAACGACAGTGAAAGGAAAAAAGATTAATCAGCAGGTTACAGAGGCCACTAAATTATCAAAAGATATAAATTTAAACAAGATAAAATCAGGTCCTTAAACTTGGATCTGTCTTATATTCACAGACTTTATACATGAACCATTCTCATTGTGGCAAACAACATCATAGCATCAGAATAAGAGGTAGGCATGTTCTTGACAAACTATGTGTGCTGGAATTCAATAATTTTTATTTAGGTACCACAGAATGGCTGAGTTAGTCCTCAAGACTAAAAGATATTTATGTATCTTTACTCTCAGTGGGTTCAGAACTCCAAAATACTTCCTCCAAGTGTATCCTCTCTACCACTTGCCCTCAAACCACCTGGAAGCTTACTAAGCATGCAGACTGTAGGACACTATCCTGAGGAATAAACCCAGGAGTCTCTTTATTCAGTAAGTTACGCAGGTAATTCTTAAAACCATAATATAATCTTGAGGATTTTGGTACTAGGAAGATTCTCCTGCCAATTTACTTCAGTGTGTCAAATGTGAACCCTGAGAAGTCTACAGCTAGGTATATCTGGGATTTATGTCTGAGAAATAACAATGTGATACTACTCAGGGACATCCAGAAGACAGAGAAGCAAACATTCTATTTCTATCTGAACATTTAAAAAACTGTGTTGAGTTTGACTCAGAACAAAAATAAAGCTAAAGATCAAACAGACTAAATCTCAAATTATTATCTTACCAAACAACGCAACTTTAAAAAGGAGTATCAGTTTATCACATTTACACAGTATAAGAACTTTTATAAGAACATTCCCTACTTTAAGGGCAGGGAAACGGGAAGAGGGGAGGGCAGTGGAGGGATATAGTTCATAAATTTTCCAATAGGCAATAACAATGCAGATTCACTGCAACTTACTGACCATTCATAAAAGATGGAAGGGTTATCACACTCTAAACAAACATCATGATGTCATTAAACATCAGTTCCAACTCTCCTTCTGCTACTAATCCATCCAACTAAAAATTGACCTCCATGCAATTATTACATAATCTTTAATTAAAAGTCAAAGGCTGGTAACAAAAATGACATCACAATACAAATTGTTAGGACAGGTGCGACTCAAATGCTTCATGTTAACTGTGCCTTAGAAGTCATGAAGCAATGCAGTTATGATTCAAGTGGCTCTAAATCGTTCTAGTCCAACCTAGGTTAACAACATGAAAAGATAAAACTCTCTGTCAGAAAGATACTGACTCCTTGTGAAACAATTTTTCTTGTAGTTTAGGAGTAAACAGAAGAAGAGCATATATCTCAGTGCAAACTATATTCATTAGAGTCTGGAAACACTGTAAATAATTTTATTTATCGATCTGGACAGCTGACTCTGAAAGAGGTTCAATTTTCAACTAATGGGAACAAGAAAGATGCACTGTAGTGAAATGTCCATGTTAGCAGTGGAGAGCTAGGTGAAAGTAATGGCCTTTGGCAACGGTATGTCAGTTATAATAACTGGGTGAGGCGAAGGTGAACCAACCTCAATGAATTCCGTACTCACTATGAAGGCAGCGTATAGTCCTCCTGTAGCTGAGATGGTAAGATTCACTGGCCTAAGTCCTAAATGCAGGGGAGGACGAGGTCAGTACTATAGGATAACAGAAGAGGATGAGGACAATGGACATTAATAATAATGCCTGTTTTAACCCATCCTCATGAGGAAAATGAAAGAAAGAAGCAATTAAATGCTATGTAACTAATTACAACCAGCCTGCAAACCCCTAGAAATTCCTAGGTTGACAGTCTAAAAAGACTGCCTTTCTTCCTTTTAATAAATCAGTCAGTATACTCAGGCTGACATTTATTATATTTATGCTACAGGGAAATGGAAGCAGAGTGCCTCCTGTGGAAAAACTGTCAGGCTAGGGAGAGAGGGAAAAGTCAAGGTTCTTGTGAGATGATTAAACTTCAGTCCTTCTGTGTTACTGACTCTGTGACCCTGGCCAAGTCACCTGGTCTAAGTTTCCATTTCTTCTTCAACAGGATGAAAACTGCTGCCCCTGTATAATGCTGGGACTTTTGTGTAGTAATGTGAAAAATATACTTCCAGTTTTTCGAAAGAAAGGGACTTATGAAATTCCTAACAATGTGGTTATCTTCAACAAGAAAGTGCTATGATGCTGATATTCACAATGGTCATCTGTTTTCACTGGGATTTTTTCCTCTGTGGACTTTCTAATAACTGGTAAAATTTTAAACGGTAAATTGTGCTTAGATACGTATGTATGCCAACATACAAATATATATATATATATATATATACACACAGGCTAGTTGTAACCAGATTAAACAAAGTGAACTGGTGAATGACAGAAGCTAAACTTTAGAACTGCTGCGGATACAGACTTTCAGACCACAGATGACGACTGGGTGGAAGGCTGAACGTGGTGTCTATAAATACCTGGTCTGGGGCCCACTCCAGCTGCAGTACACACACACTACATGCATCATGGCTTCTGACGCTCTGTTTGAATTAGGAAACAGACAAGCAAACTTGGGTTAGCAATGCGAACCACACAGCATGCAGGGCTGCAGTTCCCACTCCTTTGCCATCTTTAAGATCAGGAACTGCAGACGCAAGGTGGAGGAATGCTCTTGTAGCTTGAACATCAAAAAGATTTGCCAGTTGCTCTAATTCTCTCACAATACATAAAGCAATATGTCAACTTCAACAGATTTTCAACAGAACTTGGGAAGAAATTAATTTTCCACACCTACACAGAGAACTCATGGGCAAATGCGTGAAAGAGATGAAAAAAGTAGATCTGTAGATGGAATTACATGATATGGAAATCTTATGGAGTAAAAGTGAGCGAACACATTTGATAGTAACTTTCAACATTTCTTTCTCAGTTGAGATTTATTTTTAGAAGAAAAATAATCCAAACCTGATTACCTATTCTGGCTTAACTTCTTTATTTTTTCAAATACTCTGAATAGTATTTTTAAATTATGTTTTAATCAATAGAAAAGATAAAGATATTCTGTATAGAGTATCTACACCAAAGAGACAATTTTTAGGGAAAAATACATTTATCTACTATGTTTACAGTTAGGTGATTCTGATTAATAGTAGGATGCTGATGTTCCAAACAAATACAATATGATATTGAAAGAATTATTTCACTATTTAAACATTACAAAAATTAGCGCAAGCTATATACTGTCAGTAACAAAAGGTCATCACAGAGGTAAAGAGCCATTTCCTTTTAATCCTTTAAAAACTGGTATACCCCCTTCACTATGGCTGAAAACATCTGTGGTTTCTATTTTAATCTCCTAAACTTTTTATTAAAAGAAAATAATTACTCAAAGAGGGTAATGGTTGTATTAAAGTTAGCGTTGCTCAGTCACAGACACAATGTCATCCTCCAAAGTAAATGGGCCTAAGGTTAGTAGGTTATAAAGCACTAAGCTACTGTCAGCTGGTGTTTCTCAAACGAAAGCACCAAAACTGTGGGGGGAAAGAATAGAGGTTTCACAAAATGATAATACATGCTCATTTTATTAATAAATAGCATTATAACTAAGATGACAAGTTACCAAAAAAAAAATAATAATAATAAAACACCTTCTAAGTAAGTATGTCAAACCCATTCAAGCTTGCTTTGTAGGTAAGATTGAACTATTATGTCAGGTTGTTCAAAATTCTCCCCTTCATACAAAATACTAAATCACCACCCAAGTTGTATTTTATATGGAAACTGAGTCAAAAGGTGGTGGTGGTGTAGATTCTAAACAAAGCCAGCTTGACAGCTCCATCTGCAACTCACACTTACTCTAAAGAGTCTCAAGGTTAGATCACTGAATGTTCTCCAGTGACATGCACTGGCAAAAACTGGCTGCTTTTGGTTAAAACTATCTTTTTCTTTTGGTCTTTAGGAGAAAGCTATTCCCTTAACTTACAGCTCTAATATATTTTACTGTATTAGCAACTGCCATGTGTGATGTTAGTCACTATGAACGATTACAGCTCAAGACATTAAAATAACTCAAACTTCTTTTCAGCTTCTAGAAAATACATCCCAGAGTCATTGATATGTAACAGATGGGAAAAAAACTTATTCACAGACATGAGATTTTCAACACTGACTGCATCCCTCCATTTTTATCCCAGAAAACTTGGCTTGTTCTTTAAAGAAGCTACAACAACTGAGACTCGGGTGGTGGTGGAAGAAACCTTAGGTGGAAGCACTTTCAGTAGACATTAGACTTGTGGTTGCTCAGTCACAGACACAATGTCATCCTTCAAAGTAAATGGGCCTAAGAAATGAAAAAGAAAATTTCCAGGAAATGTTCACTCAAAAGGAAGTGTCTGCTTACTATTATAATTTTCTTCAAGGAAAAAAAAAAAAAAAGACAAGAAAGATTGTTTATGAGTCCCACCAAAATGTGCCAAAGCAAAGAACTCCCCAATGTATCCTACACACACCAATGGAGAGCTGTTTCTGGATCTACTGAAACACGGGAGCTTTTCTATATTACATGTGGAGATGTGAGGAGGCGGTAAGAAGACAAGAACACATCTACAACAGGACGATGAGATGAATTGGTCCTTATTTCCCTTTGAAGCCCGAACTTCCCTGGCTCACCCACCAATAACTAAAGTATTACTTGCGACCTTGGCCATTCCAAATACCTGCATCCTCTACAGATTTTTGAAGGGCTTCTGCCAGTTCTTGGTCTGCAATCTCCTCTGGCCGTACTTCATCTCGCCCGGCGCCATATGCCAACCGGGCACACTCTGGTAACTCCCCCTCGGGAAGGAAGGTGGTCTTCGAGCCTGTGGTGCCAATCACGAGTACGTTCTTCTTGAGGTCAATGGAACACTTACAAAGAAGAAACCAAAGACAGATGATAGCAGAAAAAAAACCATGACACAGGAAAATTATGACCCTGAACTTTGTAACTCCATTCAAAAGAAAAACATCGACAGAGATGACTCAAAACAAACAAACAAAAAACAAATCAATTTTACCTAATTTAATCTACGTGACACTGTTAATTTAGAATTTTTAAAAATATTTAAATTGTATAGCAGAATAATCTCTGTGGGATATAATTTACACTACACTTATTTGTTAAATACAGAAATAGTTCACATCTGAATTTAAATGTAACACCTGCTCACTGCAAAAAATCTGGAAAATTACCAGGCATAATCCAAAGCCACACCTTTTAGAAATATATAAATGACTTTAAAATATATATATACAACTATATAAATGGTATGTCTCAGTTTTATAGTTGCACACTTTTGCTTTTTGCTTAAGTGTAAAAAGTACAACTTACATTTAAAGTCTATACCAATGGTCTCAAAAGTCATACATGGACAAGACAAGCACTATAAAAAAAATTCTGCGTTTCTGCTACCTGCTTTTCAGTATATTTTTACAATTACTTAATATAGGACAATTACACACATATGTTAAAGCTGGAGACTGCTAGTCTATACCATGACTTAAAAATAGAAGAAGTTAAAAAAATAAGAAAAAGGGAAAGATTAGCAATGTTAATAAATTAGATTTAATTGGATTTTATTTATACATGAATTCACTCATTCCTTCAACTTAAAATTCTGCATCTTGATTAGAGTATTGATGCAATATATTTTAGTGGGAATTTAATATTAAACATTTAGAAAAGAAAATTAGTGTGCTGCTTTAGCAGCACATATGCTAAAATTGGAATGATACAGAGAAAATGAGCATTGCCCGAGCAAGGATGACATGCAAATTTGTGAAGCATTCCATATTTTTATATTACTCAGCCATAAAAAAGAATGAAACAATGCCATTTGCAGCAACATGGATGGACTTAGGAACCATCATACTGAGTGAAGTAAATCAGACAAATTCTGTATATGTGGAATCTAAAAATATAGTACAAATGAATCTATTTATAAAATAGAAACTTAGTCACAGATATAGAAAACAAACTTCTGGTTACCAAGGGAGAAGAGGGGGAGGGATAAATTGGGAGACTGGAACTGACATACACACACACAATATGTAACTAATAGATCAGAACCTATGTATAGCACAGGGAACTCTAGTCAATACTCTGTAATAACCTAATAGGAACCTAAAAAAAATATTAGTGACATAAAAATATTGACAAGATACAAAACCTTGTGTGAATTTTTACTAAGAGCATACTAATTCCTTCTTCAATGAGTTTATTTCAACACATTATTAGGCTTCAGAGTAGAAATATAAAAACCACTGCAAATGAACACATTTATAAATTATTCTTCCTGTACTAAACAAACATTTCCAACATCTTATGTAATCTTTTCCCTTAATCTCGATACTCTTCTTCCCAAGTACTATTTGATCAACTACTAAGGATTTACTAAACTTATACTCGCAGTAAAATCATCATTGTGTATTATGTACATAGCCCTACAAATCCTACAAAATTATTTGAGTTCTACTCAGAAACTTTTTGCCTTTTCATGCTGTTCATGGGGTTCTTGTAGCAAGAAACTTGAAGTGGTTTCCTCCTCCAGTGATGCTGGGGAAGACTGAAGGCAAAAGGAGAAACGGGTGACTGAGGATGAGATGATTAGATAGCTTTACTGACTCAACAGACATGAATTTGAGCAACCTCTGGGAGTAGTGGAGGACAGAGGAGCCTGGAGTGTTGAGTCCATGTGGTTGCAAAGAGCTGCACATGACTTAGCAACTTTGAACAACCCAGAAACTAAAAATTACACAAGAGAACCAAACTGTCCACTACAGTCTCAAAACAGATGACAGATTTCAATAGATTCAGAAAGATTTCATAACAAGATTTTATTTCTACTGATATGTAATTTCAAACTGTGTATGACAATATCATCAATTAAGGACCTTTGCAGGTTTCAAGTCATGCTTCTTAATTTTTCAGTATACAAAACTAAGGGAATGTGCAGTAACAACCCTGTAAACCACAAAAAGCCAATGTGAAAAGAAAGTGAAACTCTTAATTACCTGATGCCGTTTCAGCATATCCAGTCCCAGAAGCATGTCCATGGGCTGTTCCCAAGTATAGAGAAGGAACATGCCAGGAAATCACCTTCAATTTGAACCTGAGCTAAAGCACATGAAGAAAGGAAGAGGTTATCATTCTTTCAAGGGAAAGTTTAGAAATGTATCTATCATTCTGTGCAGTCAGTCAAAGCCAAGCCAAAGCACTCAAACAAGTGAGTAAAGTATGAAACTTCAGTAAGACAAATAATCCAGTTAAAAACCAGTGAAGGCATCAGCTCATAAAATGGACTGGGAAGAAATAATACTCACAAGACTTGGATTGATATGTGATACCTTTAGGATACATGCTCCCCTGGTGAGGAAAGCTGGCATTAAGAATTTGAAAAAAGATGGATAAAAAAGATGTAGTACATATATAAAGTGGAATATTACTCAGTCATTAAAAAGAATGAAATAATGCCACTTGAGCAACATGGATGGACCTACAGAGTCTACTGAGTGAAGTCAGACAGAAAAGCAGAAACGTTGTATGACATTTCTTACATGTGCAATCTAAAAAACATGATACAAATAAACTTAAAAACAGAAAGAGACTCACAGAAAACAAACTCATAGATGCCAGAAAGGATAGCTAGGGAGTTTCAGAAGGCCATGTACACACTACTATATTCAAAATGGATAACCAACAAGGACCTATTGTACAGCACATGGAACTCCATTCAAATGTTATGTGCCAACCTGGATGGGAGGCGGGTTTGGGGGAGAATGGATACAGGTATATGTATGGCTGAGTTTCTTCACTGTTTGCCTGAAACTACCACAACATTGTTAACTGGCTATCAGTTCAGTTCAGTTGCTCAGTCGTGTCTGACTCTGCGACCCCATGAATCCCAGCACGCCAGGCCTCCCTGTCCATCACCAACTCCCGGAGTTCACCCAAACTCATGTCCATCGAGTCGGTGATGCCATCCAGCCATCTCATCCTGTCGGCCCCTTTACTCCTTTTCCTATTTGGAACCAGTCTGTTGTTCCATGTCCAGTTCTAACTGTTGCTTCCTGACCTGCATACAGATTTCTCAAGAGGCAGGTCAGGTGGTCTGGTATTCCCATCTCTTTCAGAATTGTCCACAGTTTACTGTGATCCACCAAACAATAGCCCTGTGTTTTGTGCTATGTTCAGTCATGTCCTACTCCATGGACTGTGACCCAAGGTGAAAATAACTACAGTAAACAAATGGTACCGACCAATAGCAATTTTAGAACTCAGATGGACATATGCTGCCAGCTCCCCTTACTCTAGGAACAGAGAATGTTCTGCCCTCTAGCAGTGGCTCTCTAGTCCACTGTTCTCTGTAGCTATGACCTCGAGGATTTTGGCTCTGTCTTCTGAGACATTTTCCTTTTTCTAAATAAATGGCTGTGTTTTTAACTGAGGGCTTCCCTGGTGGCCCAGAGGTTAAAGCGTCTGCCTACAATGCAGGAGACCTGGGTTCGATCCCTGGGTCGGGAAGATCCCCTGGAGAAGGAAATGGCAACCCACTCCAGTACTGTTGCCTGGAGAATCCCATGGATGGGGGAGCCTGGTGGGCTACAGTCCACGGGGTCGCAAAGAGTCACACATGACTGAGCGACTTCACTTTTAACTGAATAGTTTTGTAGCCCTTTTCCTACTTACAAAAAGGTGGAGATAGAAGTCTTTTAATTTTAAACTGTCTCAGTCTCTTTAAAGTCTCTGTCAATATAACTCTCTTAAAAACTCTGTGGCTTTCCATGTATCAGGTTTAGCCCACTCTATTAGTAAAAGCTACATTCAGTCTTCTTTTCAGGTCTGGCTTCTATCTCTGAATTTACTAACAGCAAGTCTAGTTTCTTTATATGTAGCTGGGTTCTAAAAGCAACCAGAGGACACAACTTTATGCATAAGCACTTTTCAAGCCTCTGTTTACATCAAGTTTGCAAATGTCCCATTGACCAACTCAAGTCACATGTCTAAATCCACATTCAGAGGACTTTTAAAGAGATCCCATTCCTTGATTTGAGGCACTGTAAAAACGTTTTTTTCACAATCCACCACATTATTTAATGGGTGATTTTTCTTGATTTGAGTGTGCCATAGATTGACTATTTCTGTCCCTCACAACTGATATTTTGAAATTTAATCTCCAATGTGATAATATTTGGAGGTGGGACCTCTAGAAGGTGATTAGTTCATGAGAATGGAGCCTGCAATGAATGGGATTGAGGTCCATATAAAAAAGGCCCCCTCAGGGAGCTCCCCTGCCCTTTCACCATGTGAAGGTATAGCAAGAGTATAGTTCAGGAAGGGCATCCTCATCAGACACTTAATCTGCCAGCATCATGATCTTGGACTTTCCAGATTTCAGAACTGTGAGAAATAAATTTCTGGTGTTTATAAGCCACTCAGTCTATGGCTTCTGTTATAGCAGCCCAAACTGACTAAGTCAGTGTTACCTAAAAAATAGGTTTTTTTTGTTTCTTTTTCTTTCCCAATTCTGGATATTTACTGGAAAAAAAAAACAAAAACACTAACTTGTAGGAGACAGGAAGAATAGAAGAAAAGCAGGCCCCAGCGAGGGTCACAGAAGGAATTTATAATTATTGATAAACCGGATGCTTCAAGGCATGAGACTCATGGAATAAGCCCAGAGGGAACAGTTCATAATCTTGAAAACAAGATATGATCCTGGGGTCGGAAAACAGACCCCAGACTGTTTGCCGACTGGAGTCTCAGAGTCACATGTTTTACATATCTGAAGGAAAATCTATAGATAAGAATATTAATCTTACTTACTAATTTGTTTTTGATTACTGTTTCTTGGTTACTTAATGGTTAATGATCACTTTGTTCTTTGGCCCTAAAGGCCACATGAGTTATAGCTTAACTCCCTGCACATTCTTTCCTTCATGGCTCAGAGTATAGTAAAACTGGCATGGTTTCAGTTTCGGCACCTTCACCTTGGAGCGGTCTTGGTCCTCTGATCCTCGCCTTTCACTGAACTCATGCATTGTGTTTCTCATTCTCCCACCACATCGCACTTTTGGAAACCCTGCTTGTCAAACCAGACTTGACACTAACTGGAAAAGATACATGCTCATTGTGTTGTTGTTGTTCAGTTACTCAGTCATGCCCAACTCTTTGTGACCCCATGGACTGCAGCATGCCAGGATTCCCTGTCCTTCACCATCCCCCAGAGCTTGCTCAAAATCATGTCCATTGAATCAATGATCCCATTCCAACCATCTTGTCCTCTGTCATCCCCTTCTCCTCCTTCCTTCAATCTTTCCCAGCATCAGGATCTCTCCTAATGAGTCAGCTCTTCACATCAGGTGGCCAAAGTATTGGAGCTTCCGCTTCAGCATCAGTATGTTCATTGAGGTGAATATGATTTCTGGTGTCCCTTTATCGGAAGTTAGTAGAGGCTTTTTCTCCTACTCTGTGTTTCAGGGGTATGTCTTGAAGAAGTCAATGGGTAATGCTGCATGTTTCTAAGATTCAAGCTCATAAATTTCTTTGGGTGCACAGGCTAATTTTCCCCGGGTAGTGTTAACGGAAAGTCAGATCTGGCTGCTCTACACTTGAAAGCCAATAGTCTAGAGGCAAAGTTGGTCAAAAGGAAGTTTGCTTTATTTTGGATACCAGCAACTGTTGGAGAGGGTCCACATGTCCAAAGGCCCATGCCCCACTGACAATTGAGGACAAGAGTTTTTAAATGGGGAGTTTCTAGGGTGTATAGGGAAAAGGAAGGGACTCCAGACAGAAACAGCAATCACTCTGACAGTCATCTTGAAATTGGTCATGTGATTCTCTGACCAGCATCATTCTGATTGTTTTAAGTACAGTTAATATTCAGGTCCAGGGTCATTTTTTTCCAGTTTCTCCAAGGCCAGGTCTTGGAATTGTGCCACCTATGCCAAGGACAGTCTGGTCCTCCTGAAGTTAACTTCTGTCAGGTGGGGTTTTTAGTTTCTACAAAACAGCTCAAAGCATATGGCTCAGAATATTATTTACAATCTTTGTAGAGGAACTAAAGGTCCTTGACTTTGCTTAATGACTGAACTATAATTATTTTATCCTGTTTGATTGCTTTTCCTTTGTTTCTAGATTTTCTCACTTCTTAGATTAAATTTATTCTTTGACTGAAGTTTTTCTACAGACAAAAGGCAGGCTGAGGACATTGCAGGCAGAGGGAGGAAGAACTATAAGGTCCTGCTCTGTTTCAGTAGTAAGTGAAAGAGGCAAGTACCTCTGAGAGTCAGGATAATGGAAGCAGACAAGAGAAAAATTAGAAAGATTCTCTAAGAATAATGCAAATTTATCTAACGTTTGAGCATGCAGGAGAAAAAGGTTTTGATGAAAACTTTTCGGGTGAATGTGCTAATCATCTGTAAATACATTGATGAGGCCCATGGCACACACAAGAGAAACTCTTACAGGAATTTCTTTGCAGGAATGAGTAGTGCTGCTGTCCATGTGCCAACCTATTAGCCCAAAACTCAGTCCAGTAGCCATCACTGGACTGAAGAACAGGCCCAACCACTTTCAAGATGACTTTAGTCAACTGGGGTGTACCACACACCCATGTCCTTCAATAATGGTTCTGTACTGGCAATCTTGACCTCTTTACCAATCTTCAATTTAGGCATTTACAGTCATATTTCCACCATGATAATATGGAAAAATCTACCTGAAAGTTGGTGAAATGATAATGGGATTCAAGCCTATGAAACATTTTTTTTTTTTGTATTATGAGAGAAAACTGAAAAAAAAAAAGAGGGGGTGTGGCTCCTTGAGACCTAGAATAATTCTTAGGTATAAGGTCAACTGCTCTGTGAGTCATGTGCCTGCTCATTCACTTCAGTCATGTCCAACTCTTTGTGAACCCAGGGATGTAAACCACTACTCTCCCCTATCCATGGGATTCTCCATGCAAGAACACTGGAGTGGGTTGCCCTCCTCCAGGGTATCTTCCAGACCCAGAGGTTGAACCTGGGCCTCCTGCAGCTCCTGCATTGCAGGCAGATCTTTTAAATTTTTATTTATTTTTTTAATTGAAGGATAATTGTTTTACAGAATTTTGTTGTTTTCTGCCATTCATCATCAGGAATCAGCAATAGGTATACATATGTCCACTCCCTCTTGAACCTCCCTCTCATCCCCCTCCCCATCTCACCCTTCCAGGTTGATGCAGAGCCCCTGTCTGAGTTCCCTGAATCACACAGCAGATTACCATTGGCTATCTATTTTACAGGACCCAGAAGAAAGGAGCAATGATTCCACAAGAGACTGACCCAGACTTGCCTGTGAGTGTCTAGGAGGTTCTAGTGGAGGTGTGGGTTGGTGCTGGCCTGCTGCTGGGTTGGTGCTGGCCTGCTGCAGGGTTGGGGGCACTGAGTGTACCCCAGTACATGTATGGGATCTTTTGAAGGAGGTCACCATTATCTTCACTAGCTCCACCAGTTTGGCTCCAGGTAAAAAAAAGAAGGCAATGGCAACCCACTCCAGTACTCTTGCCTGGAAAATCCCACGGACAGAGGAGCCTGGTAGGCTGAGTCCATGGGATCGCTAAGAGTCAGACACGACTGAGCAACTTCACTTTCACTTTCCACTTTCATGCATTGGAGAAGGAAATGGCAACCCACTCCAGTGTTCTTGCCTGGAGAATCCCAGGGACGGGGGAGCCTGGTGGGCTGCAGTCTATGGGGTGGCACAGAGTCACTGAAGCGACTTAGCAGCAGCAGCAGCAGCAGCAGCAAAAAACAGGGAGGGAACACAGCTCCACCCATCAACAGAAAATTGGATTAAAGATTTACTGAGCATGGCCTCATTCATCAGAACAGGAACCAGTTTCCCCCTCAGTCAATCTCTCCCAACAGGAAGCTTCCATAAGCCTCTTATCCTTCTCCATCAGAGGGCAGACAGAATGAAAACCACAACCACAGAAAACTAACCAATCTAATCACATGAACCACAGTCTTGTCTAACTCAATGAAACTATGAGCCATGCCATGTAGGGCCTCCCAAGACAGATAGGTCATGGTGGAGAGGTCTGACAGAATGTGGTCCACTGGAGAAGGGAATGGCAAACCACCTCAGTATTCTTGCCTTGAGAACCCCAGGAACAGTATGAAAAGGCAAAAAGAGAGAACACTGAAAGATGAACTCCCCAGGTCAGTAGGTGCCCAATAGGCTACTGGAGGTCAGTGGAGAAATAAATCCAGAAAGAATGAAGAGATGGAGCCAAAGCAAAAACAACACCCACTTGTGGATGTGACTGGTGATGGAAGCAAGGTCTGATGCTATAAAGAGGAGTATTGCACAGTAACCTGGAATGTTAGGTCCATGGATCAAGGCAAACTGGAAGTGGTCAAACAGCAGATGGCAAGAGTGAACATCAACATTTTAGGAATCAGTGAACTAAAATGGACTAGAATGGGTGAATTTAACTCAGATGACCATTATATTTACTACTGTGGGCAAGAATCCCTTCGAAGAAATGGAGAGCCATCATAGTCAACAAAAGAGTCCAAAATGCAGTACTTGGATGCAATCTCAAAAATGACAGAATGATCACTGTTCGTCTCAAAGGCAAACCATTCAATATCATGATAATCCAAGTCTATGCCCCAACCAGCAACGCTGAAGAAGATGAAGTTGAATGGTTCTATGATGACTTACAAGACCTCTTAGAACTAACACCCAAAAAAAAGATGTCTTTTTCATTATAGGGGACTGGAATGCAAAAGTAGGAAGAAACACCTGGAGTAACAGGTCAATTTGGCCTTGGAGTAAGAATGAAGCAGGACAAAGGTTAAAACAGTTTTGCCAAGAGAACTCACTGGTCACAGGAAACACCCTCTTCCAATAACACAAGAGAAAACTCTACACATGGACATCACCAGATGGTCAACACTGAAATCCAACTGATTACATTCTTTGCAGCCAAAGATGGAGAAGCTCTATACAGTCAGCAAAAACAAGACCCGGAGCTGACTGTGGCTCAGATCATAAACTCCTTATTGCCAAATTCAGACTTAAATTGAAGAAAGCAGAGAAAACCACCAGACCATTCAGGTATGACCTAAATCAAATCTCTTAGCGATGATACAGTGGAAGTGAGAAATAGATTTAAGGGACTAGACCTGATAGAGTGCCTGATGAACTATGGATGGAGGTTCATGACATTGTGCAGGAGGCAGGGAACAAGACTTTCCCCAAGCAAAAGAAATGCAAAAAAGCAAAATGGCTGTCTGAAAAGGCCTTACAAATAGCTGTGAAAAGAAGAGAAGCAAAAAGCAAATGAGAAAAGGAAAGATATACCCATATGAATGCAGTGTTCCAAATAATAGCAAGGAGAGATGAGCAAGCCTTCCTCAGGGATCAGTGCAAAGAAATAGACGAAAACAATAGAATAGGAAAGACTAGAGATCTCTTCAAGAACATTAGAGATACCAAGGGAACATTTCATGCAAAGATGGGCTCAATAAAGGACAGAAATGGTATGGACCTAACAGAAGCAGAAGAATTAAGAAAACTTGGCAAGAATACACAGAAGAAGTGTACCAAAAAGATCTTCATGACCCAGATAATCACGATGGTGTGATCACTCACCTAGAACCAGAAATCCTGGAATGTGAAGTCAAGTGGGCCTTAGAAAGCATCACTACGAACAAAACTAGTGGAGGTGATGGAATTCCAGCTGAGCTATTTCAAATCCTAAAAGATGATGCTGTGAAAGTGCTGCACTCAGTATGCCAGCAAATTTGGAAAACTCAGCAGTGGCCACAGGACTGGAAAAGGTCAGTTTTCATTCCAATCCCAAAGAGAGAAGATGCCAAAGAATGCTGAAACTACCGCACAATTGCATTTATCTCATGTGTTGGTAAAGTAATGCTCAAAATTCTCCAAGCCAGGCTTCGACAGTACATGACTCATGAACTCCCTGATGTTCAAGCTGGATTTAGAAAAGGAGGAGGAACCAGAGATCAAATTGCCAGCATCCGCTGGATCATGGAAAAAGCAAGAGAGTTCCAGAAAAAAACATCTATTTCTGCTTTATTGACTATGCCAAAGCCTTTGACTGTGTGGATCACAACAAACTCAGGAGAATTCTGAAAGAGATGGGAACACCAAACCACCTGACTTGCTTCTTAAGAAATCTGTAGGCAGTTCAGGAAGAAACAGTTAGTTTGGAACAACAGACTGGTTCCAAATAGGAAAAGGAGTAGGTCAATGCTATATATTGTCACCCTGCTTATTCAACTTACATGCAGAGTACATCATGAGAAACGCTGGGCTGGATGAAGCACAAGCTGGAATCAAAACTGCCAGGAGAAATATCAATAACCTCATATATGCAGATGACACCACCCTTATGGCAGAAAACGAAGAATAAGTAAGGAGCCTGTTGATGAAAGTGAAAGAGGAGAGTGAAAAAGTTGGCTTAAAGCTCAACATTCAGAAAACAAAGATCATGGCATCCGGTCCCTCACTTCATGGCAAATAGGTGGGGAAACAATGGAAACAGTGACAGACTTTATTTTAGGGGCTCCAAAATCATTGCAGATGGTGACTGCAGCCATGAAATTAAAAGATGCTTCCTCCTTGAAAGAAAAGTTATGATCAATCTAGACAGCATATTAAAAAGCAGAGATATTACTTTGTGAACAAAGGTCCATCTAGTCAAGGTATGGTTTTTCCAATAGTCATGTATGGCTGTGAGAGTTGTACTGTAGGGAAAACTGAGCACCGAAGAATTGATGCTTTTGAACTGTGGTGTTGAAGACTCTTGAGAATCCCTTGGACTGCAAGGAGATCCAACCAGTCCATCCTAAAGGAAATGAGCCCTGAATATTCATTGGAAGGACTGATGTTGAAGCTGAAACCCCAATACTTTGGCCACCTGATGTGAAGAGCTGACTCATTTGAAAAGACCCTGATGCTGAGAAATTTGACGGTGGGAAGAGAAGGGGATGACAGAGAATGAGATGGTTGGATGGCATCATCAACTCAATGGACATGAGTCTGAGTAAACTCCAGGAGTTGGTGATGGACAGCGAGGCCTGGCGCCCCACAGTCCATGGCCTCACAAAGAGTTGCACATGACTGAGCAACTGAGCTGATCTGTTTTATATATGGTAATGTAAATTTCCATGTTACTCTGTCCATACCTCTTATCCTCTCTTTCCCCCACCATGTCCATAAGTGTGTTCTCTATCTTTGTTTTTCCACAGCTACAAAATAGATTTTAATAAATGATTTTCTTCAGTTCTCTCTACCGTGTAACTGACTGATAATTATTCATGATTATTTCTGGATATGGTTGGTTTCAATGAGAGATAAGATCCAAAGAACATGTCTACATGTTCTCTACATGAGAACTACACAGACAACTGTCTTAAGGGGAACAAAAGAGATAAAGACTCAGTGAAATATAATCAAACAAAGACTGACTATTTACACACAAAGGCTACTCTTACTCTTCTTTTTAAAGTGTTTGGATAGAGCAGCCCTTGTCATACAAATATTGCCATTTCAGATTCTGAATAAATCCTATGCCTGTGGTTAAGACTTCTGTCTGCAGAAGGAAGTAGTAGGTTTTGATTGCACAAGCTCATGCTTGAAATGGGTATGACTTGGATCATTCTAGAAAGATGAAATGGAAAATTTGAAGGAGTCAAAAATGGCTTATCTACAGAGAGAGGGCTCAACTTGAGTCACCTACTCCTTTTCAGTAAGAGGTAAATGGACCCGCATGTATGCCCAAAAATGTTTACTGGGTGTTTGGCCTGGGAGCATCCCTGGGAGCTTCCCTGGTGGCTCAGTTGGTAAAGAATCCGTTTGCAATGTGCGAAACCTGGGTTCAATACCTGGGTTTGGAAAATCCACCAGAGAAGGGAAAGGCTACCCACTCCAGTATTCTGGCCTGGAGAATTCCATTGACTGTATAGTTCCATGGGGCACAAAGAGTCAGACATGACTGAGAGAGTTTCACTTCACTCCACTGGCCTGGGAGACTTACTTAAGGAACATCACTCTCTGGCACAGTCAGAGGGAGTGAGGGCTTCTCCTCCCTTCCACAGGACATTGGCCTCTGAACTTCTCCCCAATTTTCTATAGTGTATAACATTTTTTAACAGCAACACACACACAAGACTGACTCTCTTACCACACTGGCGATGAGACTTGGAACCAAACTGATTTCAAGAAAAAATTATACAAATATTTCATGCCCAAATTTTGTGGAGCAATTTAATTTCCAAATTATCTGTCTCATTCCCAGTTCCTACTATGAAACTTATCTGCCTAAAACCCCTGAAAGTTACATCTACTTTTTCACTCCCCATCCAGGTCTGACAAAATCAGGGTATGGCACCACAGGGCCCAGGTACTCAGCCCCTCCAAACTGTGTCTGTGGTAACAGTACCTACTTAAAGCATTGTTTGCAACATTAAAATTTGATCATTTTTATCACAGTGTATGGTACACACTGAATGATTTGTATATATTAATATTACCATAGCCATATTCAATTGAATGTTGATAGTTCAGATATTCTCATACCCACAGCAGAATATTAATATATGAAGAAACTGGACCTTATTCACACACCAGTATCTTGTTTGTTTGTTTCTATTTATACAGATATAAACTCACTTTTTAGAGGCCAAAGGAGTTTGAAGTTACTAAATTTGAGTATTTTCTGCTTTTGCTTTGATCGGACCTCCAAAGGATAAGCACCAAACACTAAGATTTCGAAGCTCACATTCCAGAACAAAGTTATAAACTATTTATATAGGATAAATAAACTTGTCTCCAGCTCACAACTTATCAAATATATGTAATGCAATAAAACAGGAAAGGAATATGAAGGATGAGCTATGTATCTCTTTCCAGTCTCATCCTCTGTGATTTGGGCATTGGGGTTGAAGCCAGTAAAACTGATAAAGAAGAGACCATGTAGGCATTTTGACACAAGTGAAGTTGTTCTAGAAACAAAGTTTATCCCTACTGTTTACAGATGATTTGAGGCTCTTCTAGCACTCTGAAATTAGAAGCTTTGACAACACCTAGACCCAGTGTCCTTGGTATGAAAAGTGATATTCCTACAACAGGCCATAGTGTAGGCGAGGTTTCTTTAGATGACATTGGAGATGGAAAAGTGGAAGCAGGACCCAAGAAACAGCGACCAGCACGCAATGTCAAGATAATAGGGATAGACCAAATTTTAAAAATACATTAAGTATTTCTAGACTCTAATATGACTTGGTCACATGAAGAGTCTTGCTAAAAAATAACCTCATAGGGAGCTAGTGAGCCAGCAAGTACTCAGGTTAAGTTGTTATTTTTGTAATTAGCACTATAAAGAGTATTTGACTTTTATGAGGTGCTGTGTGCTGTGCTTAGTTGCTCAGTTGTGTCCGACTCTTTGTGACGCCATGGACTGTACCCCTCCAGACTCCTCTGTCCATGAGGTTTCTCCAGGCAAGAATACTAGAGCAGGTTGCCATGCCCTCCTGCAGGGGATCTACCTAAGCCAGCGATCAAACCCAGGTCTTCTGCATTGCAGGCAGATTCTTTACCATCTGAGCCACTTGAAGATAACTTCAGTTAGCTCAGTCACGCAGTCGTGTCCGACTCTTTGCGACCCCATGAATGGCAGCACGCCAGGCCTCCCTGTCCACCACCAACTCCCACAGTTCACTCAGACTCACGTCCATCGAGTCGGTGATGCCATCCAACCATCTCATCCTCCGTCGTCCCCTTCTCCTCCTGCCCTCAATCCCCCCCAGCATCAAGGTCTTCTCCAATGAGTCAGCTCTTCGCGTGAGGTGGCCAAAGTACTGGAGCTTCAGCTTTAGCATTATTCCTTCCAAAGAAATCCCAGGGCTGATCTCCTTCAGAACCAACAGACTCTCAAGAGTCTTCTCCAACACCACAGTTCAAAAGCATCAATTCTTCTGCGCTCAGCCTTCTTCACAGTCCAACTCTCACATCCATACATGACCACAGGAAAAACCATAGCCTTGACTAGACGGAGCTTAGTCGGCAAAGTAATGTCTCTGCTTTTGAATATACTATCTAGGTTGGTCATAACTTTTCTTCCAAGGAGTAAGCGTCTTTTAATTTCATGGCTGCAGTCACCATCAGCAGTGATTTTGGAGCCCAAAAATTGAGGGGTGTTATTGTTGGCATGTGTGTTTTATTTTCTGAATGTGAAACTCCAAGAAGTAGCATTAACCTTGGGTGCCTCATTTTTTTGGTCACTTAATATGTGAACATGTCGGATTCACATATACTCCCCAGTTTATCAGCAAGTGAATACATTTGATATGGTGCAAATGAAATTTTCAATTGCTTTACAGAAGCAATCCCACATGTAAAGTCTGCAAGGCAATTATCAGTACTCAAACTACTAGGTGACTAGAGAAATTTTTGGTTTAGATTAGTTTGTTTTAGTTTGAATTCCACAGTTTATAAGCCAAATGTCTACTGAATGACTGTCTAAAGGTAATTCCTAGTTCTAAGCAAAAGAGTTACCTTTGTTGTTGTGTATGTATTATGAACACTGGTAGAATAGCACTGCTTTCTTGTTTTATTTATTTATTTATTTATTTTTTAATTATTTTTTTAATAATTTTTATTTTTTTAGTTTGTTTTGCTTTACAATACTGTATTCGTTTTGCTACAGCTTTCTTGTTTTTTATGTGAGAAAAAAAATGTTAGAATCAATATGGTTACAACTGCACACACGTCTTGGGACATTGAAGCAGCCTGGAGATGCAGCTGTCCGGAATTTAATTTTGCTACCACATGAGTAATTGTTGTAGATTATTTCTTCATGACTATGTATGTGTTAGATACATGTGACCACCCCACATCATCAATACTAGCTTAAAATGCTTAAAGTCATCAAAGCAGACCTTCTTTAGCTTCTTACTAATCTACCAACAACTTATCTGAATTCACATTCATATTTTCTTTTTTTTTCCCCTCCTTATCACAAAGGAAGGGGAAATACCTTCCCGTCAAAAAGGCAACCAGATGTCTATCAACAGATGAATGGATAAAGAAGCTGTGGTACATATATACAATTGAATATTACTCAGCCATAAAAAGGAACACCTTCGAGTAAGTTCTAAGGAAGTGGATGAACCTAGAACCTACTATACAGAGTAAAGTAAATCAGAAAGAGAAAGATAAATATCATATTCAAACACACATACATGGAATCTAGAAAAATGGTACTGAAGAATCTGTTTACAGGGCAGCAATGGAGAAACCGGAGAAGGCAATGGCACCCCACTCCAGTACTCTTGCCTGGAAAATCCTATGGATGGAGGAGCCTGGTAGGCTGCAGTCCATGGGGTCGCGAAGAGTCAGACACGACTGAGCGACTTCGCTTTCACCTTTCATTTTCATGCACTGGAGAAGGAAATGGCAACCCATTCCAGTGTTCTTGCCTGGAGAATCCCAGGGATGGGGGAGCCTGGTAGGCTGCCGTCTACGGGGTCGTACAGAGTCGGACATGACTGAAGTGACTTAGCAGCAGCAGCAGCAGCAATGGAGAAACAGACATGTACATGGGAAGAGGGGAGGAAAGGGTAAGATGTATGGGAAAAGTAACATGGAAACTTACATTACCATATGTAAAATGATCACCAATGGGAATTTGCTGTATGGTTCAGGAACTCAAACTCAGGGGCTCTATATCAACCTAGAGGGGTGGGATGGTGATGGAGATGGGAGGGAGGTTCAAAAGGGAGGGGATATATGTATACCTATGGCTGATTCATATTGAGGTTTGACAGAGAACAACAAAATTCTGTAAAGCGATTATCCTTTACTAAAAAATAAATTAATTTTAAAAAAGGCAACCAAACCATTGGTTTCTATATGCCTTCATCCTCCCAAAGCACCTTCCCCAATCAATTAGCTCCTTTCTCTTCATTTCCAACCTCTCTCCCTACAGCGGAGTGTTGTTCTTTTGAGTTAGCAGAATTAAACATAATCTGAGAACTTTTTAAAAGGACAAATTCATGAGCCCCACCCTAGACCTACCTAATCACAAACTCTGGAATTGGGACCCATCAATCTGTGTTTCAACAAAATGAAGGTAATTTAATCGTCACAAGAGTGTGAGAAGTACTAGATTTTTCTATACATTAGAATCACCTGAGAGCTTTAAAAAAATCTATTGCCACTTTGTCCCATCCCCAGAGACCAATTTCATTCATCTAAGGTAGAGCCTGTACACTGGATTTCTTTTAGTAGAAATTTTAAGAAGAGTTTTAGGTTCACAGCACAGAGATCTTTCTATATACATTTTGTCCCCACATACACAGAGGCCCTGTAATTTTTGAAAGCTCTCCAGGTGATCCTCATGTGTAGTGACATTTGGGAACCACTCCCAAGAATATTTTTATTAGTATTAAACATGCTCATGATTCTCTTATTTCCCCTCACATTTCCTTCAATCACATAGCTTTCTCTAGCTTTAACATTTTTATTGTTGTTCTTTTATATCTAAGCTTGATTCTTCTTTTTAAAATATATTTTTTGTTTATTTGATTGTGCCCAGCCTTAGTTGAAGCATGTGGGATCTTTCGTTGTGGTATGCATACTCTAATTTGCAGCATGTGGGATCTAGTTCCCTGATCAGGGATCGAACCTAGGTCCCTGCATTGGAAGCATAGATTCTTAGCTACTGGACCACCAGGTGAGTTCTAAGCTTGATTATTCTCTACTTTCCTTCTCTACTTCCTATTTACCAACCAGATCACCGTGATTTTTCTCCCATATCCACCATACCTTCCTTATTTGACCAAGGGACTCTTTCAAACCTTATCTTATTTGACTTCTCTAGGGCATTTGGTGTTGCTGACAATTCCTTCTTGAACTTTTCTAGCTCACTGGTTTCCACAGAAGCTGTTTTCTGGGGCTGATTTCCCAGTTCTTCCCACTCATTCTCAGTCTCTATTAGATCTTCCCTGTGCTCACCCCTTAAGAGTTGATGTTCTTCAAGTTTGCATCTCAAGCTCTCTTCTGATCTATCTAACTTAGCAAGAAAGTCAGAGGTACATGGAGAATTTTTTAACTTGTTTTATTAATGAATAGCATGTGAATAGTTTAAAAAGCCAAACACCACTAAAAAAAATCTTAGAAGTCTCTGGCTAATCCTCTTTATCCATTTTCTCATAAAAACAAACTTGCTGGGGTTTTTATTCAGAATTCCATTGACTCCACAGATCAGTCTTTGAAAACTCACATTTTCACAATATTAAACATCCACTCTGAGAACATAATACCTTTCTCTTTTATGTAGGTTTTTAATTTCTATCATCAAAGTTTTGTAGTTAGCAGAGTAGAGGTCTTATATATTTTTCATTACTTTTAACTTGATATTTGATGTTTTTATGCTGATGTACATGGCATGTATTAAATTATATTTTTAAATTTTTGTTTCTAGTCTATGGGAATGAATTGATTTTGTTTATACTGACTTGCATACTATGACTTTGCTAAATTCACTTATTAGTTCTCACAGTTTCTTTGTAGAGTCTTTTGAATTTTTTGTGCACACAATCATCATATGCAAATAAGTGCAATTTTACACTTTCCAATTTTTTTTTTTAATTAAATTTTATTTTTTAGTTTGTTTTGCTTTACAATACTGTATTCGTTTTGCTATACATTGACATAAAAAAGTCACAGGAATTATTAAGAACCAACACCAACAACCACTCAAAACAAACAAACAAAAAAATTGTATATATATGTATATACGGCATTTGCTTTAAAAATAGGGTCTTTTTTTTTTTGAAAAGTAATAGTAGGTTATAAAAATTAAAATTAAAAGAGAAATAGAGGATTTAAAATTTTAAGAAAAAAAGGAGAAGAAAAAGAAAGGAAGAAAAAACAATCAAACAAAAACATCTACCAAAAAAATAATAATAATAAAAAAAATAATAAAAGAGAATGGTCGAAAAAATAGTAAAGATATTTCTGGGACTTTCTCTGGTGGTCTAGGCAGTGTGGGGTCACTTCCAAGGCGGTTCCCTCTGTTTAGCTTCTTCTGCTTGCTGGTCTCTTCAGTGTCTGATTTCGCCCTGACACAAGGGCGGTGGTGGATGTCACTTTTTTTTTTTTAGGCTCACTTGGTCAGTGGTGCTGTGGGGAGGGAGGGATGCTGCTACCAAATAGCTCTGGCGTGTAATCGCAGTGTCTCAGCCCCGCTGGGCCTGCCCCTAGACCTGGCGCACACCGCTCAGGCTCTACGTTTCTCCGCCGGGGACCGTCTGAGGCCGGCCCTAGGCTGCCTGCACCTCCCTGGTCTAAGCCTCTCAGGCTCGGCGCCCAGGTAGTCACAGATTCGATTGGGCCTGCGTTTTGTGCCCTTCCCAGGACCAAGTAGCTCAGGTGTTTGGCGAGTACAGTCGTGCAGCTTATCGGCTTTTCCTGCTGCTCAGTTTTCTGGCTGTACCCCTTTCACCCCTTTTCAGGCAGATTGTGACTGTCCAGCACCCCAAGAAGTCTCAGTTAGCAAAGAAGCCTGCTTGCAGTTTGGTCAGTAAAGTCTCTCCGGGGCTGCGATCGCCACGTTCCAGCCCTTATGGCTCTGGCTGCCTGTCGCTGGCAGGGAATGGTCAGCAGCTGGCTATTTCTGTTCTGTCCTTTGTTCTGTGCGTGGTCCTGGCGGTGTCTTATGTTTGAGTTTTTTGCGTGGTAACTGTCCCACAGTCTGGTGTGCTAGCCTGAGTTAGTTCACTCTGGTTACGCACGGGTATTCCTGCCCGATTCTTAAGAAGCGCTGCTGCCTGCATCTCGCACGCCTCCTTGCCCAGCCTCCACTTGCTAGTGGCGGATGCAGGCGTCTGCTCTGCTTCTCCTCTGGGGGAGTTACCGTTGGGCTCGTAATCTGTTGGTCTTAATCACCCATTTGTTTTTCTTCCCTGTTATGTTGCCCTCTGTGCTTCCAAGGCTCACCACAGATTTGGCAGTGAGAGTGTTTCCTGGCATTTGGAAACTTCTTTTTAAAACTCTCTTCCCGGGACAGGACTCCCTTCCCGGGACAGAGCTCCTTCCCTACCTCCTTTGTTTCTTTTTTTTTGTCTTTTGTATTTTTTCCACCTGTTTTTGAAGACAATGTTCTGCTTTTCTGGATGCCTGATGTCCTCTGCCAGCATTCAGAAGTTGCCCTGTAGATTTTACTCAGCGTTGAGATGTTCTTTTGATGAATTTGTGGGGGAGAAAGTGGTCTTCCCATCCTATTCCTCTGCCATCTTAGGCGCCCTCATGATTCTCACATTTTTGTGTGTCAAAATCAACTGAGATGTTTGTTAAAATAGATTGTTGAGCTGTACCCTCATTGAAAGTAAAAAGTGAAAATGAAAGTTGTTCAGTCGTGTCTGACTCTTTGCGACCTCATGAACTATACAGTCCATGGAATTCTCTAGGCCAGAACGCTGGAGTGGGTAGCCTTTCCCTTCTCCAGGGAGTCTTCCCAACATTAGGTCAAATAGTTTGTCCACAGATGAGAGTATTTAAATCTAAGACTATCCCCCAAATACCTGATACTTGATTTTATTAAATATAAACCATGACACAAAAGCATGAAAAAGAGAAGTAGAATAATTCTATGTAAGTGAAAGACAAGTTGAACTCTTGTACTTCTATGGAATTGAACAGAATTCATTTGGAAGGAATTCTGTGATTCCTCATATGTGCACCACATTTGCAAGAAAATGTGGTCCCCCACATTTTCTTTCTCTTTTTGAGTTTAACTTACAGACTGACTCCTTCTGTCACTGCTTATCACCTTTTAAATATTGTCTTCAATTGGTTTTCTCAGGTGAGAAATCAATTTTATTAAATATTCTAAGAATATCTTCAATATTACAAAGAAAAATGTGACTGCTTTCAGGTGATAAACATTACCTGAAAAGAGATGTGGATATGAAAAAATCTACTCTTCTGTTACACAGAGTACAATCTGAGCAATGTTGTAATGGCAGAATATGGATCTGAAAAGCTTTGTGGTTTTTTTAAATTTGTTTTCAGTTCTCTCATTTAATGCGATGGAGAGTTCTCTACTCTAGAACCCTGCCACACAAGAGGTGGTCCATGAACTCAGGAATGTGTTAGAAATGCATTTTTCAGGTTTTTCCATAGACCTATAAAATCAGAATTTACATTTTCACAAAATTCTTAGTGAGTTAATGATCTTTTAAGTTTCAGAAGCTGTCCTATCACATCCCAAGATTGTAATTCAGTGGTTGTGGAGAAGCAGATCATGGTCTATGAGAGAGCATGAAGACAGCTTCCCCTTGGGACTGCTCCAGTTCAGATCTGTGTTGGGTCCAAACAAGTATGCAGGAAAACAAGTGTTAAAGAAGAAAAAAAGCACAGTGGGTTGTGCTCCATCTCTCTTGGCCACAGAGTGTGAAAACTGGAGTTGTGTTGGGTGAGAAAAGGTTTAAAGGATGGTGAGACACTTTCATGGCCCTGGCTGAGGCCACTGACTTCTTGATTCTAGTTGCTTTATCTTTCTAAGGTGAACCAAGTCCTGATAGAAAAGTAGGGTGGTGAATAGACAATCCTATTGTAACTGAGTTTTAAAAGTTTATCCTAGTGGGATATAAACACGCAAGGGTCTAATTTCTTCTTTAACCAGTGCCTTTGACCTTATTCTGCTGAATCTGATTTTCTTAGATATTAATATCTTGGTCAGACCTCATAGCTTCCCAATAAGTTTCAGTTATTAAGTCCAGTCTAATATAAAACTCTAGTCACATCTATTTCCTCTTCTTAGTTCAGGGTTCATAAGTGGCCTGAGGGGGCATGAAGTTGGTGGTGGGGGCTTGCTCTCCCCTTCCTCCTTTGGTGTGTTGGGCTAGGAAGAAAGGAGATGAAGTGGGAAGAAGATAGAAACAGATGTATGGACACCTGTGTAAACTTTTTACATGGCCCATGGAAAGGACTCCCACTTCATAGTGACTTTCATGGAAGATCTGTGTCTGGCTCAAACTTCTCCCTTGGCCCCCAGCTTCCTTTGCCATCAGTATATCTGATGGCCATAAGCTGCTGCTGCTTCCTGAAGCTACAGAGAACTCTCTTATTTAGGGTGTGAGCTCACAGCTCAGGCCATGCACCTTCCACAGTGTTCTCCTGACTATGAGAAACTCATACATTACTCACACATCATGCATCACTCACACACTTAAACAGTACCAGACACCACATCGCTTCCCTTCCCTACCTTCACTTCTGCCATCCGTGTTCAATTCTCTTGTCAGTTCAGACATGTTCTGGGGAGTTGAGCAGATTAGCAGGTAACACTAGAAATGAGATGCTAGGCTCTCTATCTGGTAGACACCCCCAGATCTTGCAAGTGGTCCTTTAGGTGGAGCCGTCACTGGACTTTGGTGGTTGAGTACGCACTTTCCTTCTTCCTTCCCTGAGGAAATGCTTCAGTAGCCTGATGAGACTTCAGAATCAGTCATGTGTGAGTCTGTGGATCCTCATCCCCCTCTTGCCCTTGTCCCTCCCTAGTTTTCTGTTTAAGTCTCTGGAGAGTGTCGTAAGGGATGTTTTGGAGCAGCAGAGAGAATATATTCATCTTTTACAAGATCCTGGAGGGGCTGTCTGTCTCTACAGTTGCTTGTATCTTTATTGAAAAACTTTGTGTCCTCAATTTTTGAGGCCTCACTGCATTTCCAGAATAATAAGACAGATTCTACTCAGCAACCCTTTACATTATAATATATAATGTCTATTGATCATTGCCTTTATATTGTTTTAAGTTTTTACATATTCTTTTTCACTTAACCCATATGACAATACCATGTGATAGGTTCTGTTATTATTCTCATTAAAACAAACTCTGTGATGGACTTCTGTTATATCTGGTTGGAAAAAATATTTTTAAAAGCCTTCCCATTTTGTAATAATTCCATTGGATTTATGTCTTATTATCCCAATGAGAAAATTAACAAATGAATATTTTACTCCTGGAGAAGAATAAATGATATAGATTCTACCCATAAGATGGACCTGTGAGAGACTTCAGACAGAATTGAGTTGTGTGGACAAAAGAGGTGTGGTGCTGAGTTTCCATTTTGCGGCAGGTATTCAGACAAAGTGTCTTAGTCCATTTGGGCTGCTGTAACAAAGTACCATGGACTGGGCAGCTTATAACAACATTAAATTTCTTGCAGTTTTAGGGGCTGGAAATCCAAGATCAGGGTGCCAGTATGGTCAGGTAAGGCCCCCTTTTGGGCTGCAGACTTCTCATCATATCCTCACATGGTAGAAGGGCAAGGGGCCTCTCTGTAACCACTTTCATAAGGGTGCTAATCCCATACATGAGGCAGGACCCTTATAAGCTAAGCACCTCCTAAAGAGCCCCAGCTCTTAATACCATCACCTTGGGAGTTAGGATTTCAACTCATGAATTTTGAGCAGGGAGCACACATTCAGACAATTGCAATGAGAAAGGCTCTATTATTGGCAGTGATGGTAGCAGTGACCTGATTTAGCCACTTACTGGTGATGGCAGAGGCAGCAGTTTCTTTCTTGGTAGGTTGGTTCTGAGATATAGCTCTGGGTGTCTCCTCAGGAGCTCAGCTTGGAATCAGCCTCTTCAGTCTTACAGAGATTCTCTGCTTACAGAAAGCTTGCTCTATCTCTTAAGAAGTAACTTTCTGCTTAAACCGGTAACACAGGGTTTGTTGGCTACAACAAAACATACTAAGCAAACAACAGCAGAGCCAATATTGCTTCTATTCTTCATATTTCAAGAGAGAGAAACTGTAGATATTAATGTACTTTGTACAGACAATTCTTAGAAAAATCTGAAAGTCAGGACTATCAATGGTTATCATATTTCTCCACGACCCATAGGTGTATCTTACTGTAACAGTGTTTTATTGAAACTAAGATGCTTATGAGGAGAATATTTTAGAAAACATGAAAACTTCCTCTGGCTTCAAAATACATTTAAGAGTTTTCTTTTGCATTGATTTGCTGCATATGATTCATCACGTTTGTTTCACTGAAGCACAGGATCATGGGATGAAAAATCAGAAAACCTGTTTGAGTTCTGGTACTGCCCTTTATTAGTTATGTGGTCTTAGGCAAGTTTATTAACTACTTTGAGACTCAGTTTCCTCATTATAAAATTGAAAGAATCATAACTAGTAGTTTTCATCTATACAATTTTCTGGGAATATCAGATAAAAATGTTTTGTAGGTAATGAAAGGCTAAAGTAAATAAGATTATTATTATAAGCTATGGTCTTTTGAATAATCTCTATGAGTAGAAAATGGTGGAAAATAAATGGCTCTAAAAACACAGACTGTTAGAAGAAAAAAGGAGAGATCTTTTTAGGAAGGCATAGAGAACATATATGTATTTCTTTGCATGCAAATAACTTTTTTCATAAAATTATGCAAGGCCTCTGATCATAAGATAGCAGTTCAGAATCCCAGGAGAATCAATACATTTCATCTTCGGCGTTGGAAAAGATGACCAGTTTTCTGAATGTTTCATTACCCATGAAAACTTGTTATTCTCCAAATATTATTTGTTTAATCAATCATTATAAACATAGGCTAAGCTGGTGATTATTATATTCACTGGACTTTAAGAGGCCACTGTCTTGGGGAAAAGCATTTGTAATGGGAGAACAGGCTGCACGTGCCATGAGACTGCTCTCAGTAGAGAGGGTCAGTTATGAGGAGTTCAGGTGGAGAGATGACAGAAACCAATGTGCACCCTCCAATAATATCCTGAAATCTCTGTTCTAATAACTCACTTCATAATACAGTGGTCCCTCCTTCACCATGGCTTTACTTTCATGGTTTCAGTGACCCACAGTCAACCATGATCCAAAATGTTAAATGGAAAATTTCAGAAATAAAACATTTATGAGTTATTAAAATTGAGTAGTATTCTGAGTAGAGTGATGAAATCTGACACCATCCAGCACCATCCTGCCTTAGTCATTTGGTAGCCCTCTGAGTTATCAGATTGACTGTAAAGGTATCACAGTTCTTGTGTTCAAGTAACACTTATTTTACTTAAAACTGGCCCCCAAATACAAGAGTAGGATGCTGACAATGTGGAATTTCTCTCACTGTGTCTAACTGATGAATTAAACTTCATGTGTACATAGGAAATAAAACATTCATTTGAGGTCTTGGGACATATCCTCCCAGAGGGTGAAGAAGAACCGCAAGAACTGACTGTGATTGGATTCCCTGAGAGTACTGGAGAAAGGGCTGATAATTCTGTGCAACTGATAGGATGCCTAAGTGAAATGACCCATGTGAATATTGGAGTACAGTCAGAGAGAGCTTTGAGAAAGAAAAGTTGGAAATTTGGAGAAATCTTGGGACTTGGAAATAGGATGCAGGCAAGGTTTATTAAGATTTCTGGGGTGAAGGAGCCTTCTGGAAATGTGTGTTCTATTGACTAGAAACCCTTTCCATAACTAGTACTCAAATGTTGCTTTACAGCATACAAAGAGCTCTTATATACCTCATCTGTTTTCATCCTCCCAAACCATCTGTGAAGAAACCATTTTGTTTCCATATTTCTTACAAAGAAACTGAAGTGAAACTTTCTTGTTTAATGTGCTTATGCTCACACAGCAAATCAGTGGTGGAGATAGACCATGTAACCTCAGCTGGGGCCCATTCCTTATCACCCCAGCTGTCTTGCTGATGTATTGGAGATAACAGTGATGACATTATTATTTATTATTATTATTTTTAACATTCAAGATTCTTACTTCAGGCTAAGAAACTGGGGCTTGTGTCAGTTTTGAACTCTGTCTTATAGTTCCAAGGTGAAAAGCTTAGATCCTTTACTGTTTTCAGAGTTGTTGACTAAACAGTGATATTATTTGAAGCTGTCTGTTATCTGTCAAATTATTTAAGTCAACATATGGAAACAACTCCAAGTTGAAAATGACTCTTATAATCCCTTTCAATTCTCTCTGAATAATTATTTCCTATTTCACATTTGGTTGGCCTGTTTGTTACTGTAAAAATCAAACAGTTTGTGAAAAGCTAGCTATTATTTTAAAGTTGATTTTTTTTTACTATAATGGAAAAATGCTATTTTCAGAAGTATGGATTACTTCTTGGATTACTAGAGTCCCAAAGAGCCAGTTGTGATAGACATACCAACTACTATCAAGTGAGTGATGCTATAAAAGAAAAGAAAATTTTGGTAAAATGGTAAGAAAGTTAAGCATTTTAGAAAGAGATGAATGGAATTTTTTTCCTTAAAGACATTGATGTAAACTGAGAAAGAATCTTAGTTGGCTTCCTCAAGGGAAAAATCACCCCCTTGTCATGATGGGCTGTCAGGAAAGGACATCATCTGTCTTTGAACATATGTGTGCAAATCATGACAGTACCATTCCCCTGGAGAGGGGTAAAATTTCAAGCCTTAGCAGACCTTAAGTCATAATGTAATACATATACTCAGCAGTCATTTGTAAGAAAAGTTTTTAACAGGGTTATAATTAAGGGAGGAAAGCAGGGCATAGGACTCTGGGCACTTAGAGAGACAGAGTAATAGCATTTCTAGAGTGACAAGAACTGTGAGGAGGGGCCTACTTCCTGATCTTTCTGAAGACAGTCTAATATTTCTGCTCACTTTCTTATCTAACAAAGACAGGCTTAATATCCTGCAATCAAATTAAGAGATAAAAATGTATAACCTATATGATTTGAGTTTCTGCTACAGACAGTGTGGCCAGACAGGATGTTTAGCCTAGTTGATTAAAAGCACTGAGCTAAGAAGGCCCGTAAAAATGATCTGTTTGCAGTGAGCTTTGTCTCCTGGAAGAGTCCTGGCTGTCTCTGCCAGATTGTGCAGTAGACACAATTCATCTTGGGTGCTTCTTCCTCCCACTGCTTCCTCTATCTCTGTGCCCAGAATTTCCCACACTTCCCTTCTCCCTAGTGATCATTCACATCCTCTGGTTTCCTAAGACTTCATACCAGTGTCCCTCCCGGGTCTGTTCCCGGCTGTGTCTCTGTTGCAGCCCCTTCCTTTCTGCCAAACTTCTATTTAATCTTACATGTCCTGGTTCTCATGACCCCAACACTGTTTCCTGTTAGACGAGAACATCTGATGATGCATGCTTTCACAAACCGCATTGCTAGTGTTCCTCCAGACATTAGTAGATGTAACTCGAGGGGATATAAAAGAAGCTCCTTGGCAAAATAATTTTGTAAAATTCTGCATTCTATACTACCATCTTAAAGTTCACAATTCTTGTTAACCTATTAAGGCCTAGTGAAGCCTTTCAGAAATAAATCTTTTGCAATGAATCAGTTTGGAAGAGGCTATACAGACTAGGGTGTAAATTTTTATCTTTCCCAGATACTGTATTTGGGCTTCCCTGGTAGCTCAGTGATAAAGACTCCACCTGCCAATGCAGGAAATGTGGGTTTGGTCTCTGGGTTGGGAAGATCCACTGGGGATGGAAATGGCAGTCCACTCCATTGTTGTTGCCTGGAAAATCCCATGGACAGAGGAGCCTGGTGGGCTACAGTCCATGGGGTCACAAAGTGTGGATCACAACTGAGTGACTGAGCACACACACATACAGATACTGGATTTCCTTTAACATGAATCTGTAGAAAAAAGTGCCTTGACTTTGAGAGATGATTCCAATTTTTGGAGTTTCAGATGCAACAGTGGGCATTGATGGGTGGTATTTGGCACAATTCAAATTATTTTTGTTTACTTTTGGTTACTTTGTGCTCTGCTAAACTAAACCATAGTCTTAAGATAATTCGAGGGAAATTTTGAGTAAGCTTAGGACTCTTGTTTTAGCAATTTCTATGTCTATTTTGTCCAGATATATATATTTTTTAATTTAATGATATTCCTTTGAGAAGTAAAATATTCTTTTCCTATCATTCCACTAATATCAGGACATTCAAAATATGGCTGATATTGGTTCTTCTTTTTTTAATTTGTTTTCTATATGCCCCTTAGGTCAGGAGCAGAGTTCCCTGATAATGTGATCAGATGACTAAATTGCAGTCCTCTTCCATTCAGTCCTCTGCTGAGGAAAATATGTCTGCTTACCTGGGAACTGCGGTATTTCAGAAATTATATTTTAAAGTGCTTATATTAAGAAGGTGCCTTCTGGAAAGCCTGAAAATGAGGTCACAGACCTGAAAGAAATGTATACTGCCTTAGGAACCGAGGCTGTAAAATGGAATCTGGAGAAAAATGCTGTCAGTTTAGTTCCTTCCTCCCTTCCTTCTGTCTGTGTACCAGAGCACAAGATCTCTCTCTGTCTCTATCTGGTACTGCTCTTGTGTCCTATAACATAGATGTTTATTAGTTATCTGGTCTAATAATGTTTAAAAAATTCTAAAAACCTTTTAAATCAAAGCTTTTCATCTTTGACTTTGGTGGTGAAATTACTAACGGTGATGGAAAATGTATACCCACCAGTTCAACCCATCAAATAGTTGAAATGGGTATGATTGGAAGCTTTTCCCTGCTTACATCTTCCCCTTCCCTTACTTTTTGTTAAGTGTGAGTAGAAAAGAATATTTTTAATAAGACATTCTATAAATATAGCATAATAATCTGAAATACAGGATTTGTGAAGTTCCACAGAAATTATGTGGACCGTTTCATCAAACATACTTATTCAATCATACACTGAAAGATTCTACTGCTGACTTTGGAAAATTCTAGAGGAAAAACCTGTTTTTGAAACCCCAGTCTCCTTAGGCATGCCACGTATGTGTAACTTTAAAAAATTCTTCATCAAAGAAGAAATACTATTGATAGTTTATCTTAACTTTATGTATGTTTATATATATATTTGCTTATTATTTCTATGATTTATATCCCTGTCAAAATCAAATATGATAATTTTTTCTTCTCAGAATACTAAGTGTCATGCTCATCATTGTCTAGAATTTCTAGATGTCAAATCATTATTACAATGCTTTCTATAGTCAAATTACTTTAATTAAGGAAATAAGTCTCATTTTTGAACAGAAAGCAATTCTCATTCCCATCCTCTCCATCAGCAGAGGGAATTCCTGGTCTATCAAGAGAAACTTTCATTTTGATTCTGGGAATAATTTCATTGATGGTGTTGACTATACTATTTCTCCTACTCACTTGACTGGGCTTGACCAAGGATGGTATTAGAAAAGAGGTGGATAAAGAAGTTGTAAAGGAAATTGTAAAGGAAATCAGTTCTGAGTATTCATTGGAAGGACTGATGTTGAAGCTGAAGCTCCAATACTTTGGCCACCTGCTGCATAGAGCCAATCATTGGAAAAGACCCTGATGCTGGGAAAGATTGAGGGCAGGAGGAGAAAGGGGCAACAGAGGATGAGATGGTTGGATGGCATCACTGACTCAATGGACATGAGTTTGAGCAAGCTCTGGGAGTTGGTGATGGACAAGGAAGACTGGCATGCTGCAGTCCATGGGATCTCAAACAGTTGGACATAACTGAAAAGTTGTGGTACATATATACAATAGAATATCACTCAATCATAAAAAGGAATGAATTTGAGTGAGTTGTAGTGAGGTGGATGAACCTATAACCCATTACACAGAGTGAAGAAAATCAGAAAGAGAAAACTAGATATCATATGTTAATGAATATATATGGAATCTAGAAAAATGGTACCAGTGAACCTATTTGCAGGGCAGGGATAGAGATTTAGACACAGAGAACAGACTTATAGACACAGTAGGGGCAGGAGAGGATGGGACGAACTGAAAGAGTTGTTTGGTTTAGTTGCTCAGTTGTGTCCGATACTAAGATAAGTTGAAGTTTATGAATAAGCTTATCTATTTTTGTTGGCTATGGTTACATCATGGAGGAAGCCAGTAGATCTGCACTAACCCTAGAAGCTCATCACCTCCTCTAGTGTGTTAGTCACTCAGTTGTATCTGACTCTTTGCAATCCCATGGACTGTAACTCATCTTCTCCATCAGTGGAATTTTCCAGGCAAGAATACTGGAGTGGGTAGCTATTTCCTTCTCCAGGGAATCTTCCTGACCCAGGGATCGAACCCAGGTTTTCCACATTGCGGGCAGACTCTTTACCATTTGAACCACCAGGGAAGCCCTTCTATACTTAGTAAAATTACCTTTATTTGTAATGCAGGGTCACCCTGGGATTCCATCCTTTGTGGGCAGATCTGTCTTAAATTTCTTTCTACAACTTCCCTTGAGGTAGAATGGGCAATGAATTTTTTACCTCTATTTACTGGTTAGTTATTTTTCTAATGGGACTTCCCTGGTGGCTCAGATGGTAAAGTATCTGTCTACAACGCAGAGACCCCAGGTTCAATCCCTGGGTTGGGAAGATCCCCTGGAGAAGGAAATGGCAATCCACTCCAGTACTATTGCCTGGAAAATCCCATGGACAGAGGAGCCTGGTAGGCAGAATGGGCAATGAGTTTTTCTACCCCTATTTACTGGTTAGTTATGTTTCTAATGGTTTTTCTAAAGTAATATGACTAGGATTATGTGGGGGACTTCCCTGGGGGCATTGTCGGTGTTCTCCAGATGGGGGCAATGGAGAGCACTGCTTGTGGATATAATCTCTGCAGGATATTATGCTCCATTTAGATGAACTTCATCTCTGTTTATCTCACTCTAGCAGATAAAAACAGTGTAAATTGTCTTCTAGAACCTTCTCTTTTTCTTGCCTATGTTCCCCAAAGTGTCCATGGAATTAATCATCTTAACACATTCTGTTTTTCCTAGCCTAATACTTTTCCTCAGTTGCATAGATTTTCTTTTAAAAATTACCACTCAATAAGCTATTAAAGAAAAACAATTATCAAGTAAAATGGTTTTCCAGTTTTGAACCAAAGACCTCGACAGAGTCCACTGAAGAGTTTTATGATATTAAACATGTTTGAGAGAGAAATTGTGTGTATCACATCTCTCTCTTGGCGATTCACCGTTAAAATATCACATTCAGACTTGAGGAAGTCTTACCGTGGAGAAACCTGCTTAATTTTGTTCCATCTTGCATTTGCTGCTGTTCAGTCGCTAAGCCATGTCCGGCTCTGTGTAACCCCATGGACAGCAGCACACCAGGCTTCCCTGCCCTTCACCATCTCCCAGAATTTGCTCAAACTCATGTCCACTGAGTGAGTGATGCCACCCAACCATCTCATCCTCTGTCTCCCCCTTCTCTTCCTGCTCTCAATCTTCCCCAGCACCAGGGTCTTTTCCAGTGAGTTGGCTGTTTGCATCAGGTGATCAAATTATTGGAGCATTAGCTTCAGCATCAATCCCTCCAATAAATATTTAGGGATGATTCCTTTTAGGATTGACTGATTTGATTCCTTGCTGTCTAAGGACCTCTCAAGAATCTTCTTCAGCACCACAGTTTGAAAGCATCTGTTCTTTAGAACTCAGACTTCTTTGTGGTCCAACTCTCACATCTGTACATGAATACTGGAAAAACTTTGACTATATGGAACTTTGTCAACTATGTGATGTCTCTGCCTTTTTTTTCCTGTTTTTTAAAATTTAATTTATTTTTTATTGAAGGATAGTTGCTTTACAGAATTTTGCTGTTTCTCTCTGTCTCTGCTTTTTAATATGCTAAGTTTGTCATAGTTTTTCTTCCAAGGATTAAGTGTCTTTTAATTTCATGAGTAAAGTCACCATCTGCTGTTATTTTGGAGCCCAAGAAAATAAAGTCTGCTACTATGCCCATTTTTTTCTCCCATCTATTTGCTATGAAGTGATGGAACCAGATGCCATGATCTTAGTTTTTGAATGTTGAGTCAGCTTTTTCACTCTCCTCTTTCATCTTCATTAAGAGGCACTTTAGTTTCTCTTTGCTTTCTGCTGTAATGGAGGTATCATCTGCACATCTGAGGTTATTGATATTTCTCCCAGAAATCTTGATTCCAGCTTGTGCTTCACCCAGCCTTACATTTCACATGATGTTCTCTACATATAAGTTAAATAAGCAGGGTGACAATATACAGCCTTGATGTACTCCTTTCCCGAATTGGAACCAGTCTGTTGTTCCATGTACAGTTCTAATTGTTGCTTCTTGACCTGAATACATGTTTCTTGGGAGGCAGATAAAGTAGTCTGGTATTCTCAACTCTTTCAGAATTTTCCACAGTTTGTTGTGATCCACAACAGTCAAAAGCTTTAGCATATTCAATAAAGTAGAGGCAAATGGCTTTTTTTTTTTTAATTCTCTTGCTTTTTCTATGATCCAACTGATGTTGGCAATTTGATCTCTGGTTCCCCTGACTTTTCTAACTCCAACTTGTACATTTGGAAGTTCTCAATTCATGTACTGTTGAAGCCTAGCTTGAAGGATTTTGAACATTACTTTGCTACATGTGAAATGAGGGCAATTATGTGGTAGTTTGAACATTCTTGGCAGAGTAGAACCACGTGCACTCATCTTCTCCTGTGAGAACTCCAAAATTACAACTTGTTGCTGAACAACCGTCAACAGGAGAATGTTGGATCCCACCAAAAAGATACCCATGTCCAAGGGCAAAGGAGAAGCCCAAGAAAGATGGTATAAGGGGTGAAATCACATTTAGAATCAAAACCCATACCTGCCAGAGATGCTCAGAGGGCTCAAATGAAACTTGTGCACACCAGTACCCAGAGATCTCACAGAGACTGAGCCAAAACTGTGTTTGAGTGTCTCCTGCAGAGGTATGGGTCAGCAGTGACCTGCTGCAGGGGCAGAGGCTCTAGGTGCAGTAGACCTGGGTCTGGCATAAGCCCTCTTGGAGGAGGTCACCATTATCCCACCATAGAGCCACCAGAACTTACACAGGACTGGGGAAACAAACTCATGGAGGGCACAAACAAAAGGTCCTTGTGTACACCAGGACTCAGAAGAAAGGAACAGTGAGCCCAGAAGAGGTTGACTCATACTTGCCTGTGAGTGTCCAGGAGCATCCAGCAGAGGTGTGGGTCAGTGGTGGCCTGCTGCAGGGTTGGGGGCACTAAGTGTAGCAGTGTGTGCATGGGACCTTTTGAAGGAGGTCACCATTATCTTCATTACCTCCACCATAGTTTGGCCTCAGATGTGGCTCAGCTGGTAAAGAATCCACCTGCAATGTGGGAGACCTGGGTTGGGAAGATCCCCTGGAGAAGGGAAAAGCTATCTACTCCAGTATCCTGGTCTGGAGAGTTCCATGGATGTATAGTCCATGGGGTTGGAAAGAGTCAACTGAGCCTTTTTCACTTTCACTTTCAAACAACAGGGAGGAAACACAGTCCTGCCTATTAACAGAAAATTGGATTAAATATCATGGACCACTTATGGCAGAAAGTGAAGAGGAGCTAAAAAGCCTCTTCTTGAAAGTGAAAGAGGAGAGTGAAAAAGTTGGCTTAAAGCTCAACATTCAGAAAACGAAGATCATGGCATCTGGCCCCATCACTTCATGGGAAATAGATGGGGAAACAGTAGAAACAGTGTCAGACTTTATTTTCTTGGGCTCCAAAATCACTGCAGTTGGTGACTGCAGCCATGAAATTAAAAGACGCTTACTCCTTGGAAGAAAAGTTATGACCAACCTAGATAGTACATTCAAAAGCAGAGACATTACTTTGCCAACTAAGGTCCGTCTAGTCAAGGCTATGGTTTTTCCTGTGGTCATGTATGGATGTGAGAGTTGGACTGTGAAGAAGGCTGAGCACCAAAGAATTGATGCTTTTGAACTGTGGTGTTGGAGAAGACTCTTGAGAGTCCCTTGGACTGCAAGGAGATCCAACCAGTCCATTCTGAAGGAGATCAACCCTGGCATTTCTTTGGAAGGAATGATGCTAAAACTNAGATAGTATATTCAAAAGCAGAGACATTACTTTGCCGACTAAGGTCCATCTAGTCAAGGCTATGGTTTTTCCTGTGGTCATGTATGGATGTGAGAGTTGGACTGTGAAGAAGGCTGAGCGCCGAGAATTGATGCTTTTGAACTGTGGTGTTGGAGAAGACTCTTGAGAGTCCCTTGGAGTGCAAGGAGATCCAACCAGTCCATTCTGAAGGAGATCAACCCTGGGATTTCTTTGGAAGGAATGATGCTAAAACTGAAGCTCCAGTACTTTGGCCACCTCATGCGAAGAGTTGACTCATTTGAAAAGACCCTGATGCTAGGAGGGATTGGGGGCAGGAGGAGAAGGGGACAACCGAGGATGAGATGGCTGGATGGCATCATGGACTCAATGGACGTGAGTCTGAGTAAACTCCGGGAGTTGGTGATGGACAGGGAAGCCTGGCGTGCTGCGATTCATAGGGTCGCAAAGAGTCGGACATGACTGAGCGACTGAACTGAACTGAACTGATTGTGAAGCTAAGGGCAAGTGAAGGCATATGCTTGTAAAATAGCCAATTAAGATGTGAAATCCTAAACTAGGAATATGTTTCTAAAACTGGAGAGCAAAGGGTGATTGTCTGAAAAATAAATCAGCTTGGAGCTCAAAAGCAAGTAACTTCTTGGGGTTAAACTCTTAGTAGCCTGGGGCCTGATCCATCCCACCATCGGAGGCCGATTTTGGCTCAGTAGAAGTAATCATTAGTGATCAGGGTCACCCAACAGTTAAATAGATTTCCTTTCTGGATAGTGAGTTCTCTTTCAAACAGAGGTTCAACACTTGGCAAAAGGAGGATCCAGTGTTGGACTAGAGGTTAGATGAGCTGACCTATGGTTCCTTGAATCCATGGATGGGGCCTTCAAGAGAAGTGGAAAACAGAGACACTTCTCTATTGATCACACCTCTACGGACAGGCATAAACTGTTCTTGGTCTCCAGCAGATGGATAAAGAGAGGCAACTGTGGCTGTAAGTGTGTTGGCTGCTGCTTTAAATGTCTTACAAATTCCTAGCTGCCACCTCCAATGAAGAAAGCATTCCATGCTGGGAACTAAAAATAAATGCTCTTCAGGAGAATGTCACCAAGTAACAGATCCTCTTTAGTTTGTATGCACTTGGCCAAGACAGTAACAATGGTTCCTGTATCCCCCAGATGTCCAGAGAAATTATATACATGATACATACATATACACATATTATGCCTTGCTTTTAGGAACCATTCTGAGGCAACCGATTTCTCCTCCCCCCACCCACCCCCAGCCCCATGTCTTTTTAAAAAATTGACAGATAATTCACAATCATAAAGTTCACTCTTTTAAAGGCAACTGATTCTTATAGGCAGTTTGATGTGATAGTTACTCTAGTAAAGACTTTGGAAAAGGTGCTCCACTCAGCTAAAATAGCTCTTTCTAGGTTTATGTACATCTTGCCTTGTTTCACCAAGGAGTTAAGGCAGTAATGTATTTGCATAAATAAAATTAGGCATTTGAAAGATACAAAGGTATTCCAACACAAGGAAAACGAAAGGCATGGAATTTACTTCCAACCTTGGAAATGTTAAGCATCAACTTTTGCTCCTCATAATGCACCAGGTAAGGAACTTTCTTTGATCAATTATTTGCTCAGCGCTGTCTCCTTCCTATGACTCAAAAACAGTAGCTTACTAGTAAGAGATCAGGGCTGAATGTAACAAATCCAAAAAGAGAAGAAATTCAGGAAATTCACTCATATTTTCATCTAAATATTCCTTCCTGCTTTTTTTGCACTCAGTTCCTTATGTGTCAAAGAGAAAGGGTTTGTGGGGAGCCCTCTGGTCCATCGTACAAACACCACTCTACCACAGGCAGGGGCAAACCCTTCTCTTGCATTTCTAGAATGCTTTATCCCCCATGCCATATCAACACCCCATGTCCCCATTTCTTTGCTATCTCTATTGCCAGTAACCACCTGTGTGATCACAGATGAGTGATATGACCTGTCTAGGCTATCATCACACCTTTTAAGTGAGAAAGTTGGACTAGATGAACTCAGGTTCTCTTCCAGTGTTTCTTGCTTTAGTTTTCCCAAGTACCCATCATTTCCATTTCACAGGCCCTCAGCCTCCCCACACACACCTACCACCACGGTAGCGTTCCTGCCTTCCAGTTTGTCATCTTCAGAGACCTCAATCCGCATATAAGACGCAGGCAAAAATTTCAAGTCGTCAATACAGTATTTGCCGTTGAAACAGTCAACCAAGTCTTTCTACATGGAAAGCAGACAGAAAGGGGTAAGGCAACAAAACCAAACACTCAAAAAAGAAACAACTTCTAGTTCAAAGTTAACCATCTTCAACAAAGTTTTAAGCCAGCTTCATGAAGTCATGAGCCAGGGTTCAGATTCTGGCCTGTACCTTAACTAGCTCTGACCTTGAACAAGTTAACATAGATTGTTCAGTCTCAGTTTCCTTGTCTGTGGGAAAAAAAGTGGGGAGAGGGATAACACCTCAAAAACTTGTTGAGGATTAAATGAGTACATGAAGTCCCCAATACAGCCCAGGACACAGGAGCTCAAATACAACAATAAACCATGTTGCTGCTGCTGCTGCTAAGTCGCTTCAGTCGTGTCCGACTCCTAGGGACCCCATGGACTGCAGCCTACCAGGTTCCTCCGTCCAGGGGATTTTCCAGGCAAGAGTACTGGAGTGGGTTGCCATTGCCTTCTCCCACAATAAACCATAATTGTGTAAAATAACCTAATTTGTATACTTTTCCTAAGTAAAGTCTACATTACCCTCTCCTTATCTCTTTTTTCCTCCTAAGCAAGCTGACCCCTACCCCAAATGCAGGTGTCAGATTCCTAAAAAGCCTGGAGGAAAGCTATGAAAAAATCAGGAGGCATGCAGGTTTGTGGAAGAAACCAGCCAACCAGTTCAGAGAAATACTTTCACTGCCAGTTTTACGGTCCAAAATGCAGAGTGAGAATTGATTACATCTCAGGAAAATTCCCAGTGCTGCGAGGAGTTGGCTGAGACGCAATACTCATAAAGTCCTCTCTGGCTGGGAAAAGAAAAGGGTAGGAACCTTCAGCCTGGGCAGAATATTCATTCCATCCCCGGTAGAGGAAATCAGGTGCTTCCACCTTCCGTGCTGCCCACCCCGGTGGCGGCAAGAGCAGCCTGGCATCAGCGCATCCTCTCCCGGATGTTAGTTTTTGGAGCCAAGTACAAAATCTTTGGGTGGCCCTCCAGCACTGCTGTTCTGTCTGTCTGCGGTCGGGGAGCCAGGGAGGGGCTGCGCTCCCAGGACGGAGCCAGCCTCTGGATCCGGTTTGCTGCGTTTGGCCAGGTCCTCGTTGTGAGCCTTGCGGATGTGGCGGTACAGGTCCCCTGACTGCGTGTAGCTGCGCAGGCAGTAGCGGCACTCGTAGGGTCGCTCCCGCGTGTGCACTGTGGCGTGACGCCGCAGCGTGTAAGAGCATGAGAAGGTCTTCCCACATGTCTTGCAAGTAGGAACATCCTCAGTAAAACCCCCAAAGCTTCCTGGGGCTGTTTCATACTCAGAAGGCAGGTAGAGTGGCTCATGCAGGGTGGGTGGCGCAGGCAGGGGCGAGGTCACCAGTCCTCGATGATACTGCCCTGGACCTGGCAGCAAATGGTAGGGTAGGTGCGGATCTGGCGGCAGGAAGTGGTCACTGGGCCCCACCTCCTCCAATCCTGCTGCCCGTGGCTCTTCAAAAGCCTCTGGCTGGGAGGGCTGTCCACCATACATGGCTCCTCCAGGAGGGAAGAGTCCCTCAGGACCTCGAGGCTGTTCCTCTGACACATCAGGCTCCTCATCAGAAATCACAATTGCTTCTACTTTCACCTGTACCAGCTCAGCTTCCGCGGGGGCTGGAGCCTCGGATGTAACTGGGACTGCAGCTGAAGCTGGGGGATAGAAGCCTTGCAATGGTCCTCCAGTTGCCCTTGGTTCTGCCACCCTCAGGCTCTCAGAACCCACATCAAGTGGAGCCAGTGGCTCTACTGAAACAGTTGGGAGGCCCACAGAGAAGTAGTTTGCAGGGTTGGTCTCTGTGGAACTGCTGGGGCTGGCAAGAGAGACATCAGCCCCTGGTAGAGGTGCCCGAAGATGCGATGACTCAACTTCCACGCCAGGCTGTGTAGTGTCAGCCCCAGCTGGCATTGGCGGCTCATCTGAGGACAGACAGGTGAGGCAGCTGCAGAGCCTTTCCATTCCCCTTTGCCCCAGTGCCCTGATGTCTCTGCTGATGCCAACGAAGGCTGGGAGCCACGGGAAGTGCTGGACAAAAACTCCAAATTAGGGGGTTGTGAGTTGGTTTCCTCTTCCTTCTTGGTACTATCCGCCTCTGCCAGGCCCCGGGCTTGGAGCCGCCGCTTACACACCTTGACAATATCATTCATGTGCAAGTAGCTGGCGGCCGCCAGCACATCCTCCACAGGGGTATCCCCTCTCAGGACCAGCTGGCCAGCATACATAAAGTCCAGAAGCAGTCCAAAGGCCGGGGCTGTGACAATCTCGTTGTGGATACACACCAGATCCCTCTTGTCCAGTTCCCGCTCTTTGTAGAAAAGCTGGAAAAATGGGCTGCAGGAGGCCAGCACAGCCCGATGGGCCAAGAACTGGGTACTACCCACCATCACGGTGCAGTCACAAAGGAAACCCTGGGACCGCTGCTCTCGGAGGCTCTGCAGCAGCTGCTGGCTGTGTTCTGGGAACTCCATAGCACTCCACAAAGGGAAAGGGACCCTAAGAAGATCCTCTCCAGTGGTTCCCTTGGGAAGAGAGGAAAGTGGGTTAGGGCAGGTAACCTCTCTATAAACCTAACGTCAGCTCTGAGCTATTACTTGCCACCCCAAAGCCTCTGGCAGCAGCATCCCGACCCCAAGCTGCTCCCTTAGGTTACTACCCTTCTTTCTCCCAGGTCACACCCAGTGGTCTACTTTTAGCCCCGCCCCTCGGCCTAACCGTAGCAGCAGGCCCCGCCCCGTCCACAAAGCCCCTCCCCGGAAGTCCCGCCCCTTAAGCAGCCTCCGCTTCCTCGATGCCCACCCGGTATCTTCCAGCAACTCGTCCAACTAGAGTCTCGACCCCAGGCCTTCTCGGGCGATAGCTCTTCGCCCTACTCCGGGAACTCCCTGAGCCTCTCTCGAATTCCAGGGGCTAAGAAGTCCGAGGGTGGGAACTAGCAGAGAAAGCTACCCTCACCCACCAACGAGCAGCCACCGGGAGAGCTCCGCCCCTTTCCGCCTTCTTAGTTTTAATTGGCTCGAATTTGTCTTCCCTCGTCTCGGATTGGTTTACTCTCTACTAACCATTCCCCCACTCAGGGCAGTGTCTCCAAGTGGATGCTGGTGGCCGTCGCTCAGGCACCTAGGCGCCCGATTGGTTAGCGCTCCTGTCCTAAACTTTTTCTTGTCGTCCCGCCTTCTTTGCCTCGGAGCCCTTGAGATTGGCTGAGCTTCTCCATCTACCTGAGGCTGTGGGAGGGCCGGGACCTCTGAGCAGTGGAGCGCGACGCCCTCGGGGCGGGGCTCGAGGCCTGCCACGGCGCAGAGCGCTGTGTCTTAGCGGGCAGCCTGTCATCCCGGCTGCTGAGTGTCCGGGCAAAAGAGAACCAACAAACTGGTTTGGTACCCAGGAGGTCCGGGTCTTAGACTCGGCTCTGCCTAACCGTGAGCGATGGCTACCCCTCTCTAATCTGCAGTTGTCTCTCGTCCCTCAAAAACTCGAAGGTGCCCTACTGCCTTACTCCCTGCAGTCTGATAGATGCAGGCTCCTGGCTCAGCAGTGGTGGTATCAGAGAACTAGCAGCTGTGTGGATTGTAGTGTCCCTAGCCTGAACTCTAGTGAAGAGATGCGTATCCCCTGTGTCTGGAGCGTAATGGGCAGTTGCTGATAGCACAGGAGAGAGTGGGCTCACAGCCCTAAAATGTCCCTGGACGTGACAATAAAGAGTGTGACTACTTAAGAAGAAATATTCCAAAGTTCCTAGAGGAACCAGAGGAAAGGGCTGTAAATTGGGAGTCAGTGATACCTGCCTGGCCTCAGACAGGGACAGTATGTTGACAAGGTTTTTTTTAGTTACTGAGTCGCTTCTGACTCTGCAACCCCATGAACTATAGCCCGCCATACTCCTCAGTCCTTCGGATTTTCCAGGCAAGAATACTGGAATGGGTTGGCGTTTCCTTCTCCGAGCTATCTTCCTGGCTCAGGAATGGACACTCATTTCCTGCTTTGGCAGGCCGATTCTTTTACCCCTGAGCTACTAGGGAAGCCGGCCATTGGCAGTGGTAATTCCAAAGTACCCTTCATCCACTATTCACCCCTTGACCTGCCACATCTAGCATCTCCACTTTATTCTGCGCCAAGCATTCCAATCAGATCTAAGCAGAATTACGACAGTTCATCTTTCTACCTTGCATCATTATACTAGAGATATGCAGGCGACACTGCCCTCGGGTTGAGAGCTCACTTCTTCCAGATAGTCTTCCAAGCCATACAATATTTATTGTTCCGTTCAGTCACTCAGTCGTGTCTGACTCTTTGCAACCCCAGCACATCAGGCCTCCTTGTACATCACTAACTCTTGGAGTTTACCCAAATTCATGTTCATTGAGTTGGTGATGCCGCTCAACCATCTCATCCTCTGTCATCCCCTTCTCCTCCTACCTTCAACCATTCCCAGCATCAGGGTCTTTTCAAATGAGTCAGTTCTTCGCATCAGGTGGCCAAAGTATTGGAGTTTCAGCTTCAACATCAGTCTTTACAATGAATAGTCAGGACTGATGTCTTTTAGGATGGACTGGTTGGATCTCCATGGGATCCAAGGGACTCACAAGAGTTTTCTCCAACACCACAGTTCAAAAGCATCAATTCTTTGGCGCTCAGCTTTCTTTATAGTCCAACTCTCACATCCATACATGACTACTGGAAAAACCATACCTTTGACTAGATGGACCTTTGCTGACAAAGTAATGTCTCTGCTTTTGAATATGCTATCTAGGTTGGTCATAACTTTCTTTCCAAGGAGTAAGCCTGTTTTAATTTCATGGCTGCAGTCACCATCTGCAGTGATTTTGAAGCCCCCCGAAATAAAGGCTCTCACTGTTTCCCCATCTATTTGCCATAAAGTGATGAGACCAAATGCCATGATCTTAGTTTTCTGAATGTTGACTTTTAAGCCAACTTTTTCACTCTTCTCTTTTACTTTCATCAAGAGGCTCTTTAGTTCTTGACTTTCTCCATAAATGTGGTATCATCTGCATATCTGAGGTTATTGATATTTCCCCCAGCAATCTTCATTCCAACTTGTGCTTCATCCAGCCCAGCGTTTCTCATGATGTACTCTGCATATAAGTTAAATAAGCAGGGTGACAGTATACAGGCTTGACGTACTCCTTTTCCTATTTGGAACCAGTCTGTTGTTCCATGTCCAGTTCTAACTGCTGCTTCCTGACCTGCATATAAGTTTCTCAAGAGGCAGGTCAGGTGGTCTGGTATTCCCATCTCTTTCAGAATTTTCCACAGTTTGTTGTGATCCACACAGTCAAAGGCTTTGGCATAGTCAAGAAAGCAGAAATAGATGTTTGTCTGGAACTCTGCTTTTTTGATGATTCAGCGGATGTTGGCAATTTGATCTCTGGTTCCTCTGCCTTTTCTAAAACCAGCTTGAACATCTGGAAGTTCATGGTTCACGTATTGCTGAAGCCTGGCTTGGAGAATTTTGAACATTACTTTACTAGCGTGTGAGATGAGTGCAATTGTGTGGTAGTCTGAGCATTCTTTGGCATTGCCTTTCTTTGGAACTGGAATGAAAATTGACCTTTTCCAGTCCTGTGGCCGCTGCTGAGTTTTCCAAATTTGCTGGTATATTGAGTGCAGCACTTTCACAACATCATCTTTCAGGATTTGAAATAGCTCCACTGGGATTCCATCACCTCCACTAGCTTTGTTCGTAGTGAAGCTTTCTAAGGCCCACTTGACTTCACATTCCAGGATGTCTGGCTCTAGATGAGTGATCACACCATCAGTTACTAATATCAACCAGGTAGTTATTAGGAGAAATAGATTTAAGGGACTAGATCTGAGAGATAGAGTGCTTGATGAACTATGGATGGAGGTTCATGACATTGTATAGGAGACAGGGATCAAGACCATCTGCACGGAAAAGAAATGCAAAAAAGCAAAATGGCTCTCTGAGGAGGGCTTACAAATAGCTGTGAAAAGAAAAGCAAAAAGCAATGGAGAAAAGGAACAATATAAATTCTGAATGCAGAGTTCCAAGGAGTAGCAAGAAGAGATAAGAAAGCCTTCCTCAGCGATCAGTGCAAAGAAATAGAGGAAAACAACAGAAAGGGAAAGAATACAGATCTCTTCAAGAAAATTAGAGATACCAAGGGAACATTTCATGCAAAGATGGGCTCAATAAAGGAGAGAAATGGTATGGATCTAACGGAAGCAGAAGATATTAAGAAGAGGTGGCAAGAATACACAGAAGAACTGTACAAAAAAGATCTTCATGACCAAGATAATCATGATGATGTGATCACTCACCTAGAGCCAGACATCCTGGAATGTGAAGTCAAGTGGGTCTTAGAAAGCATCACTACGAACAAAGCTAGTGGAGGTGATGGAATTCCAGTGGAGCTATTTCAAATCCTGAAAGATGATGCTGTGAAAGTGCTGCACTCAATATGCCAGCAAATTTGAAAAACTCAGCAGCAGCCACAGGACTGGAAAAGATCAGTTTTCATTCCAATCCCAAAGAAAGGCAATGCCAAAGAATGCTCAAACTACCACACAATTGCACTCATCTCACACGCTAGTTATGGCAGAAAGTGAAAGTGAAAGTGAAATCGTTCAGTCGTGTCCGACTTTTTGTGACCCCATGGACTGTAGCCTACCAGGCTCCCTCCTCCATGGGATTCTCCAGGCAAGAGTACTGGAGTGGGTTGCCATTGCCTTCTCCAGGAAATCTTCCCGACCCAGGGATTGAACCCGGGTCTCCTGCATTCCAGGCAGACGCTTTAGCCTCTGAGCCACCAGGGAAGCCCGGCAGAAAGTGAAGAGGAGCTAAAAAGCCTCCTGATGAAAGTGAAAGAGGAGAGTGAAAAAGTTGGCTTAAAGCTCAACATTCAGAAAATGAAGATCATGGCATCTGGTCCCATTACTTCATGGGAAATAGATGGGGAAACAGTAGAAACAGTGTCAGACTTTATTTTGGGGGCTCCAAAATCACTGCAGATGGTGACTGCAGCCATGAAATTAAAAGACGCTTACTCCTTGGAAGAAAAGTTATGACCAACCTAGATTGTATATTCAAAAGCAGAGACATTACTTTGCCGACTAAGGTCCGTCTAGTCAAGGCTATGGTTTTTTCTGTGGTCATGTATGGATGTGAGAAGCGTGGACTGTGAAGAAGGCTGAGTGCCGAAGAATTGATGCTTTTGAACTGTGGTGTTGGAGAAGACTCTTGAGAGTGTGAAAGAGGAGAGTGGAAAAGTTGGCTTAAAGCTCAACATTCAGAAAACGAAGATCATGGCATCTGGCCCCATCACTTCATGGGAAATAGATGGGGAAACAGTAGAAACAGTGTCAGACTTTGTTTTTTTGGGCTCCAAAATCACTGCAGATGGTGACTGCAGCCATGAAATTAAAAGGCGCTTACTCCTTGGAAGAAAAGTTATGACCAACCTAGATAGTATATTCAAAAGCAGAGACATTACTTTGCCGACTAAGGTCCGTCTAGTCAAGGCTATGGTTTTTTCTGTGGTCATGTATGGATGTGAGAAGCGTGGACTGTGAAGAAGGCTGAGTGCCGAAGAATTGATGCTTTTGAACTGTGGTGTTGGAGAAGACTCTTGAGAGTCCCTTGGAGTGCAAGGAGATCCAACCAGTCCATTCTGAAGGAGATCAACCCTGGGATTTCTTTGGAAGGAATGATACTGAAACTGAAGCTCTAGTCCTTTGGCCACCTCATGCGAAGAGTTGACTCATTTGAAAAGACCCTGATGCTGGGAGGGATTGGGGGCAGGAGAAGGGGACCACAGAGGATGAGATGGCTGGATGGCATCACGGACTCAATGGACGTGAGTCTGAGTGAACTCCGGGAGTTGGTGACGGACAGGGAGGCCTGGCGTGCTGCAATTCATGGGGTCGCAAAGAGTCGGACAGGACTGAGTGACTGAACTGAACTGAACTGTAAGTGCACAAACCCACCTCCCCAAATTCCCTTAAACTAGTCTGAACAAAGGAAAAAGAAAGATACAGTCAAAGTTAACCCATGATTCATATGCCTCAAGCATAGGTAGTTAACAGTGGACAATTATCAACAGGCCTGTGGTCATACCCCAATAAGCATAATAGACTGTATGATTCTATATGGTTACACAGATAATTAGGGTATTCTTATAGGCGATGGAGAGTCTAGGTAGGAGCCCTGGGCCTCTTCTTTCTGGGGGCCCTGGTTTTCCAGTTGACATGTTGTTTCCATAGATACTGGGCATATAGCTCAAAGTCCGCAGTCTGGCCGAAGATGGAGTCCTGCTTTCAAGATAGAGCCTGTTCTGTCTGTTTCCTCCTTCAGAACCATGAAAGATGCCAGGATTCTTGGCCTCCAGAGAATTCAATCTGAGGCTAGAGGTATGGCTTGATCGCTCAGAGCTTTCATGTAATAAAGTTTCATTAAAGTATAAAAGAAATAGAGAAAGCTTCTGACATAGACATCAGAAGAAGGCAGAAAGAGTGCCACCCTGCTAGTCTTTAGCTGGATGTTTTATAGCTACTGGGCTTCCCTTGTGGCTCAGCTGGTAAAGAATCCACCTACAATACAGGAGTCAAGGGTTTGATCCCTGGGTTGGGAAGACCCCTGGAGAAGGGAAAGGCTGCCCACTCCAGTATTCTAGCCTAGAGAATTCTGTAGACTCTATAGTCCATGGAGTCGCAAAGAGTTGACACGACTGATCAACTTTCACTTTCACTTATATAGTTCCTGCTACTGCTATTGCTGCTAAGTCGCTTCAGTTGTGTCCGACTCTGTGCGACACCATAGATGGCAGCCCACCAGGCTTCCCTGTCCCTAAGATTCTCTAGGCAAGAATACTGGAGTGAGTTGCCAAGCGTGAAAGTGGAAAGTGAAAGTGGAAAGTGAAAGTGAAGTCGCTCAGTCATGTCCAACTTTTAGGGACCCCATGGACTGCAGCCCACCAGGCTCCTCGCAGTCTGTTAATTAGAGAAATGAAATGTCTCAAAAATCAGAGACTGGCACCAGGCCCCTCACCCACGTCATGCATTTTGAGATAACATTGGCACAAGGGGGGTTGTCCCGGGCCATAAAATGAGTGGCACGAATCTTGAAGAAAGGCAGGTTTCCAAGCAACTACAGTTTCATGAACATAACTTAAGAGAATATTTGCATGGTTTTTCAAGTCAGCTGTGTATCTTAGGCGGAATCGACTTGAAGACAGAGTCTAGGGTAAATTCATAGTTCATTAGCATAGCTTAAGACAAACATTTCCATAAGAAAAACACATTGGTTAGTTGAAGGTTTGGGAAAAGTTAAGTTCAGGTGCAGCCAGGTGTCATGGTAACGCAGAATTTAAGAGAAACCTCTTTTTAAATTTCTATAAAGAAAGGGAAAAAATCCTAACACTTTTTGTTTCCTCCTGCCATTTGAGAGAGAGATAAAAAATGTCTGACACTTGCAGCCTATTCCTCAGTTTGGAGATCCTTGCTCTTCCTGCCTGTTACCCTCTCATTTCCCCCTTTTATTTTAGGAGAATTATGTTGCTAAGGGAAAGGGGCATTGTTCTTGTTCCATAACTGCTTCCAAGCTGATAAGGGGTGTTGTCCCTAAACTGGTAAGGCAACATATTTTCCTAACCCTCGATTGAGGGTCTCGTGATCCACGGGCCCCGGGTAGTAGTTGGGGGAAGCTGCCGTAGTTGCAGGAGTTTGAATAACCATTTGGAACTTAAAAGCCTTCATGCAACTAGAAACAAATCTAGCTATACAGTTACAGATGCAGGGAGCAAATAGCAAAAACAGAACAATCAGCAAAGTTAAGAGCCCCATTATGTCCATAGTTAAGGTACAAAGTGTTGCACCAGGCCATTTTAGGATTGTTAAATGTCATCAGATTAAGACAAGGCATCAGTATGATTGTTGTTGTCGAAGGTAGTCACAGACTTAGAGAAGGTCCTTGCCTTGAAGTGGAGATGTCCACCAAGGGAAGACTTCTATTGATGAAGAGGGGAGGGGTCTGCAGACCCAACAGTTAGACTGATTGTGGAATGCAGTGTAGGAGTCAGCCCAGGACAGGAAGGCATTGTCTTGAGGATCAAATGGCAGACTCAGGATTTTTAAGAGTCAGCAGAAGCAGGCTCACGTAGATTATCAGGCCCATCTGAAAAGTACAAAGTCAGAGTATAGAAAGTGAAGACATAAAATGACATCACTTAGTTCTGGTCAGTGTACCACCTCTTAACTCAAGTATGGTGCACCCAGAATCAATTCCTGGCACCTTGACAGCTGTGGGAGAAGAAAGAATAACCTTGTAAGGGCCTTCCCAGAGGGGCTCGAGGGATTGGCCCCCAGATCCTTCCTTATGTTTTTATCGGAACCTTGGTTCCTGGCTCAATGGCTGGATCAGGAGTCACCTTCCAGAGTTTCATTAATGCCTGTTGAAAAGCTGAGAGTTGAGTTACATAATTAGTTAATTCCAAGGCTTTAGGAAAACTTTTCCATTGAGCATTTTTGTTGCAGGAAGGCGGGCCCCTTCCAGGGCCCGAAACTGGGCTCTTGTCTAACATTCAGAAATGAATTGTCCGAGGAGACACATCTGCTGACAGAGCAAGAGATTTTATTGGGAAAGGGCACCTGGGTGGATAGCAGTAGGGTAAGGGAACCCAGAGAACTGCTCTGCCATGTGGCCCGCAATGTCGGGTTTTATGGTGATGGGATTAGTTTCCAGGTGGTCTTTGGCCAATCATTCTAATTCAGAGTCTTTCCTGGTGGCGCACGCATCCCCCAGCCAAGATGGATGCTAGCGAGAAGGATTCTGGGAAGTGGACGGACATGCAGTGTCTCCTTTCAACCTTTCCCGCACTCTTCTGGTTGGTGGTGGCTTATTAGTTCCATATTCCTTATCAGGATCTCCTGTCATAAAACAAGTCATGCAAATGGTTACTATGGTGCCTGGCCAGTGTGGGCGGTTTCAATCAGTGTGCTTCCCCTACATTTTCAGGAATTATTAATCATCCATCCTCGAACTGTAACCATCCTTTATCAGTAATCCTTGCTCCTCTTTTCTAGTATCTTTCTAATTCTTCCTCAGTACATTGTGGTTTTTCCTATTCCACAGGACCTGCCCAGATCAAAGGCATCTGCAGTGAAGGGGTTTCCTAAAGTGCTGCTTTTCTGGCTTGACAGTCAACCTTCAGCTACTTTACTCTGTCCCTGCTGTGTCCTTTGTACTGCACAACAGCTACTTCTTTAGGACAATGCTGCTGCTGCTGCTAAGTCACTTCAGTCGTGTCCAACTCTGTGCTACCCCATAGACTGCAGCCCACCAGGCTCCGGCGTCCCTGGGATTCTCCAGGCAAGAACACTGCAGTGGGTTGCCATTTCCTTTTCCAATGCATGAAAGTGAAAAGTGAAAGTGAAGTCGCTCAGTCGTGTCTGACTCTTCACGACCCCATGGACTGCAGCCTAGCAGGCTCCTCCATCCATGGGATTTTCCAGGCAAGAGTGCTGGAGTGGGTTGCCATTGCCTTCTCCGTTTAGGACAATATATAGCAGTTAAAAGTCTCTTGATCTCTCTGAAATGCTTACTATGTTCTCCTGTTGCTGTTTTAAACTGTCTTTTTTTTCCACATTGCAGCGTGAGCTTGTTAAGTCAAATAAGCATACTTAGAATCAGTGTAGATATTTATTGCTGACTTAATTCTAGAGCTCCAGTCAGCCAGCTGAGGACTCATTCCCTGGGGGAGAGATTTTGCTTCTAAAACCTGTTCAGCCATCAGCATGGCATAACTTGCTTTATGCTTCCTATCCCAAACAAAAGAACTGCCATCTGTAAATATTTCCATGTCAGGATTGTCTAATGGGGTATCCATCAGATCTTCCTGAGCTACATAGAAATTAGGAACAATCATGATCAGGTGTTTCATCTTCCTTCTCAGGAAGCGAAGTGGCAGGATTTAAATTTCCACAAACTTTAAACTTAGTTATTGGTCCTTCTAACAACAATGACTGGTATTTAAGAAGCCCACTATCTATCATCCAAATATTAATCTTAGAGTTTAAGATTCCACTCCTATAGGCTGCTGGTGAGGCCCTTCGGCTTGTGTCAAAACTCCCAAGGCCATACCTTTTCTTTCAGTGACAAACAAATTAAATTCTGACCCTGTGGGTAAGCTCAAAGCGGGAGCTTGCAAGAGAGCAGTCTGAAGAGCCTTAAAAGCCTTTGAGAATCTGAAGACCAAACCAGTTTGTTGGTTTTGGAATGCAAATGCAGCAGTGGCCTGTGATTACTAAAAATCCTCTCAATTGTCTTAAAGTCATAGGTAGGGGATGATTTAGTATAGGTTTTCCTGGTCGCAGTACTTGGATGCAATCTCAAAAATGACAGAATGATCTTTGTTCGTTTCCAAAGAAAACCATTCAATATCACAGTAATCCAAGTCTATGCCCCAACCAGCAATGCTGAAGAAGCTGAAGTTGAACGGTTCTGTGAAGACCTACAAGACCTTGTAGAACTAACACCCAAAAAAGATGTCCTTTTCATTAGAGGGGACTGGAATGCAAAAGTAGGAAGTCATGAAACACCTGGAGTAACAGGCAAATTTGGCCTTGGAATGCAGAATGAAGCAGGGCAAAGACTAACAGAGTTTTGCCAAGAAAATGCACTTGGTCATCGCAAACACCCTCTTCCAACAACACAAGAGAAAACTCTGGAATGCAAAAGTAGGAAGTCATGAAACACCTGGAGTAACAGGCAAATTTGGCCTTGGAATGCAGAATGAAGCAGGGCAAAGACTAACAGAGTTTTGCCAAGAAAATGCACTTGGTCATCGCAAACACCCTCTTCCAACAACACAAGAGAAAACTCTACACATGGACATCACCAGATGGTCAACACCGAAATCAGACTGATTATATTCTTTGCAGCCAAAGATGGAGAAGCTCTATATAGTCAGCAAAAACAAGACCGGGAGCTGACTGTGGCTCACATCATGAACTCCTTATTGCCAAATTCAGACTTAAATTGAAGAAAGTAGGGAAAACCACTAGGCCATTCAGGTATGACCTAAATCAAATCCCTTATGATTATACAGTTGAAGTGAGAAATAGATTTAAGGGCCTAGATCTGACAGATAGAGTGCCTGATGAACTACGGACTGAGGTTCGTGACATTGTACAGGAGACAGGGACCAAGACCATCCCTATGGAAAAGAAATGCAAAAAAGCAAAATTGCTGTCTGGGGAGGGCTTACAAATATGTGTGAAAAGAAGAGAGGTGAAAAGCAAAGGAGAAAAGGAAAGATATAAGCATCTGAATGCAGAGTTCCAAAGAATAGCAAGAAGAGATAAGAAAGCCTTCTTCAGTGATCAATGCAAAGAAATAGAGGAAAACAACAGAATGGGAAAGACTGGAGAAGGAAATGGCAACCCACTCCAGTGTTCTTGCCTGGAGAATCCCAGGGATGGGGGAGCCCGGTGGGCTGCCGTCTCTGGGGTCGCACAGAGTTGGACACGACTGAAGTGACGTAGCAGCAGCAGAGATCTCTTCAAGAAAATTAGAGACACCAAGGGAACATTTCATGCAAAGATGGGCTCGATAAAGGAGAGAAATGGTATGGACCTAACAGAAGCAGAAGATATCAAGAGGTGGCAAGAATACACAGAAGAACTGTACAAAAAAGATCTTCACGACCCAGATAATCAC